>SNQJ01S0038652.1:94713-111512 GCA_010110895.2 Picea sitchensis
CTCCATCTAAATCCAATGACAATCCACACTCAAATAGTGGTCACTTGAAAATATTGTGACCTAAAAAATGGCATATTACAATAATTTATTATAGAAATAAATTTTATCATTTATCTTCTACATAATTGTAAATCACTTAACAATTTCAGCTCAATGTTATTTTCTAGGGAACACACATTATTCCCCTCTTTCTATGCATGACATATATAAAATCATTTGATTTATGTGTAACCCTTCATAAATTCCCAAAAGACTAGTCAAGGACTCATTAATGCACATGCTTGTTTATATTGTGTAGTGGGTATATGTAAATTTTGTTAAATCCATAAATTATTAATAGCATGTATTCATTATTCCATGATGTCCACTAAAGTTATTGATTTTTATCAATAGAATGAGAGAGTTCACATGAAAACTAGATCTTAGAATGGGTATCATTTTCCACCTACAAATAAAGGTTTTTAGGTTACATTTCATGACACACCATAGAAAGTAATGCTATGCTACCAAAATTTCCCCAAGGAGACTTGGAACCATTATTTTTTTCCCTTCACCATCTATGAAAGTTTATTGCACATTCCTACCCAATTTTTGGGTTAGAGCAAACAAGGAGACAAAGGGCCCTCCCAATGCCAAGTCATTCCATGGCATGCCATTGCCATTTCCAAGCCATTGTCAAACCTTTCCATGCCATGCCCAATGCCATTTCCATGCCTTTCCAATCCATGCCATGCCATTTCCATGCCTTGCCATATCATGCCATTTCCATGCCAATGTTATGCCTTTCCAAGACATGTCATTTCATGCCATTCCATTTCCAGGTCATTTTCATGCCATGTCATTGCCATTCCTTTCCAAGCCATGCCATGCCATGCCATTGTCATGTAGCTTCCCATGCCTTGTCATGTATTTTCCCATTTTAACCTATATAACAATAAATATAAATTTCCATTGTCATGTCATCACATTTCCATGCCTCTCTAAGACAATAAATGATATTAACTAAGTTACAATAGGATAAATATAACAACCCTTAACACAAGTAATCATTAAATGAAAGGGGGTTGAAAATACAAGACTAAACTAGGGTTTAAATAACAAATGCTTGTTGAAATGCAAGATGACACATAAAAACCCTAGAATATTCAAGACATCAAGCCCTAAATATTCAAGACATAATTGCTTTTCCTACCAAGCCATGCCATGGCATGTCATTGCCATGCCATTGTCATGTAGCTTACCAAGATGGCACATAACAACCCTAGAATATTCAAGATATCAAGCCCTAGAATATTAAAGACATCAAGCCCTATAATATTCAAGACATCATTTTAATGGCACATAATAGCCCTAGAATATTGAAGACATCATTTCCATGCCATTTCCATGCCTTTCCATGCCATGACATTGTCATGCCATTTCCAAGCCATGTCATTCCATGCACAAAATTATTCCAAGCCATGCCATGTCATGCCATGCCATGCCTACAATATTTAAGACATTAACCCCTTGCATTGTCATGCCTTTCCTTTGCATGTCTTTCCTTGCAATGCCATGCATTTCCTTTCCTTGACATGACATGCCATTCCTTATCTTGCATTTCCATGCATTTCATTACCATGAAATGCCATGCATTTCCTTTCCTTACCATGCCATGCCATGCAAGACTTCTCATACCTTTCCTTGCCATGTCATGCCTTGCCTTTCCTTACCATGGTATGGTATGGTATGTCTTGCCTTCCCATGGTATGGTATGGTTTGGTATGGCTTTCCTTGCCTTGCATGGTATGATATAGTATGGAATTGTATGGTATTCCTTTAATTTCCATGGTATGGTATGGTATGCCTTGCCTTGCCATGGTATGGTATGGTATACCTTTCCTTGCCTTGCATGGTATGGTATGGTATGGTATTGTATGGTATGCCTTGCATTGCCATGGTATGGTATTGTATGGTATACATTGAATTTCCATGGTATGGTATGTCTTTCCTTGCCAGTGCCTTGTATGGTATGGTATGGTATGGTATGACTTTCCTTGTCATTTCCTTGCATGGTATGGTATGGTATGGTATTGTATGGTATGCCTTGCCTTTCCATTGTCTTGTATGGTATGGTATGGTATGGTATGATATGCCTTGCCTTGCATAGTATGGTATGGTATGTGTTTCCTTGCCATGCCTTTCCATGCCTTTCCATGCCTTGCCTTGCGTTGCCTTTCCTTGCCTTGCATGGTATGGTATGGTATGCCTTGCCTTGCATGGTATAGTATGGTATGCATTTTCTTTCCATTGCCTTGCATGGTATGGTATGGTATGGTATGCATTTCCTTGCCATTTCCTTGTATGGTATGGTATGGTATGGTATGGTATGCATTTCCTTGTATGTATGGTATGGTATGGCATATTATGGTAAGGTATGGTATGCATTTCCTTTCCTTTCCATGCCTTGCCATGCCTTGTCTTACCTTGCCTTGCCTTGCATGGTATGATATGGTATGGTATGGTATGATATGCATTGTATGGTATGGTATGGTATGTATGAATTTCCTTTCCATTGCATTGCATGGTATGGTATGGTATGGTATGCATTTCCTTGACATTGTCTTGTATGGTATGCATTGGAAATGGTATGCTATGGTATGCATTGCCTTTCCATTTCCTTGCATGGTATGCCACGATATGGTATGCATTGTATTTCCTTGCCATACCTTGCATGGTGTGGTATGGTATGGTATGGTATGGTATTCCTTGCCTTTCCTTGCATGGTATGGTATGGTATAGTATTCATTTATTTGTCATTTCCTTGCATGGTATGGTATGGTATGGTATGGTGTGCAGTTCCTTTCCATTTCCTTATATGGTATGCATTGGCAATGGTATGGTATGGTATGGTATGGTATGCATTGGCAAAGGTATGTGTTGCCTTGCCATTGTATGGTATGGTATGAATTTCCTTTCCATTGCCTTGCATGGTATGGTATCATATGGTATACATTGCCTTTCCATTGCCTTGCATGGTATGCATTGGCAATGGTATGGTATGGTATGCATTGTCAATGATATTGTATGGTATGCATTGGAAATGGAAATAGTATGCATTGACTCGGATGAGAGAACCTTTAGTTGCATTGGATCCAAAGCACTGGGTTTCAGCTGGGGGGGGGGATACATTTTCATTCCATCCACCAGAAATCCATTTGTTGGAGTATCTCTAGCACAAGGGTTTTGGTCAATGAGGCATAGTGCAATTTACGAAGAGGGGGTCAATTTTCAAGAACACTGTGTCGGCCATTTATGGGTAGTGTAGTCACCTGATCCTTGGCCAAATAGACTTGTGGGAGATTATAAAACTCTATTATGCCGCTCATTTTGTATTTTATGCCCCCAGAAGAGGAGGCATAGTGCAATTTCTGAAGAGGAGGTCGATCTTCAAGAACACTGTGTCGGACATTTGTGGGTAGTGTAGTCGCCTGAGCCTTGGCCAAATAGACTTGAGGGAGCTTACAAAACCCTGTTATGCCAAATTGGCCACATGTCCCTGAATGGATTGAGGAGGTGAGTTGCAACTTGCAATAAAACTCAAATGGGGCCCCTCCACTGTCATTCTGTCCACTCGAAAACCGTTTGTCAAAGTATCTCCGACACTAGGGTTTTACTCAGTGCTTATTACATATGTATGACAATTTAACATGTTGTTAGGATAGACATGGCAAGGAAAGTGAAGGAAAGGCATGGAATTACATGACAAAGAATGGTATGGGAAGGCATGTCAGGGAAAGGAAAGGCATGGCATGGAATGGAATGTCAAGGAAAGGAAAGGAAATGAAAGGCAAGGAAAGGAAATGAAAGGCAAGGAATGGAATGGAAAGGAAAGGCATGTCATGGTATGGAAATGCATGGTATGGGAAGGCATGTCATGGAAAGGAAAGGCATGGCATGGAAATGCAGGTGAAGGCAAGTCAAGGCAAGTCAAGGTAAGTCAAGGCAAGGCATGCCATGGAAAGTAAAGGAAATGCAAGTGAAGGTAAGGCAAGGCAAGGAAAGGAAAGTGAAGGAAAGGAAGGGAAAGGCATGAGAAGGCATGGAATGGTAGGTGAAGGCAAGGCAAGGCAAGTGAAGACATGGCACGTGAAGGAAAGGAAATTGAAATCAAGGCATGGCAAAGAAAGACATGGCATGGTAAGGAAAGGCAAGGCATGGAAAGGCAAGGAATGGGAAGGCATGGCATGGAAAGTGAAGGAAAGGAAAGTGAAGGCAAGGCAAGGCAAGTGAATCCAAGGCAAGTGAAAGAAAGGCATAGAAAGGCAAGGAATGACGTAGAAAGGAAATGAAAGGAATGTAAAGGCATGGCATGGCATGGAAAGGCATGGTATGGGAAGGCATGACATGAAAAAGAAAGGCATGGGAAGGAATGACATGGAAATTGAAGGCATGGAAACGAAAGGAAAGGAAAGGCATGAATGAAAAGGTAAGGAAAGGCAAGGCAAGGAAAGGCAAGGCATGGAATGACAAGGAAAGGAAAGGAAAGTTAAGGAAAGGCAAGGCAAGAAAAGGCATGGAAAGGCAAGGCAAGAAAAGGCAAGGCATGGCATGCTATGGCAAGGAAAGGCATGGGAAGGCATGGCATGGAAAGTGAAGGCAAGGAAAGGAAAGTGAAGGCATGGAAAGTGAAGGTAAGGAAAGTGAAAGCAAGGCATGGCAAGGCAAGGCATGGGAAGGCACATCATGACAAGTGAAGGCAAGAAAATTGAAGGAAAGAAAAAGAAAGTGAAAGAAAGGCATGGAAAGGCAAGGCATGTCATGGAAAGGATAGGAAAGACATGGCAAGGCAAGGCAAGGAAAGGCATGGAAATAAATCGTAAGGAAATAAAAGGCATGGAATGGAAAGTGAAGGAATGACAAGGAAAGGCAAGGAAAATCATGAATGTCAAGGAAATGCATTAATGGAAAGAAAAGGCAAGGCAAGTAAAGTTAAGGCAAGTGAATGCATGGCATTAAATGGCATGGAAAGGAATGGTATGACAAGGCATGGAATGTAATGGAAAAACATGACAAGGAAAGGAAAGGCATGGCATGACAAGGAAAGGAAAGGCATGGCATGACAAGGAAATGAAAGGCATGGCAAGGCATGGAAAGGCAAGGAATGAATGGAAAGACAAGGAAAGGCAAGAAAAGTGAAGGCATGGCAAGGAATGGAATGGAATGGAAAAGAAAGGAATGGAAAGGAAAGGCATGGCATGGAAATACATGGAAAGGCAAGGAAAGGCATGGAAAGGCAAGGCAAGGCATGTCAAGGCATGGCAAGGTAGTGCAAGGCATGGCATGGCGTGGCATGGAAAGTTAAGGCATGGGAAGACATGGGATGGAAACTGAAGGCATGGAAAGGAATGAATGGAAGGGAAAGGAAAGGCAAGGCATGCATGCCAAGGAAATGAAAGACAAGGCATGTCATGGGTGTATTTTAAGGCAGGGTATACTTTAACAACATTACAAATATTTTAACAGCAGTCAAAATGAAGCCAAAATTATTCGTTTTACATACCTAAATTGTAATTTAAGTAGACCATCAGGATCATTTCTAATACTAACGGTTTCCATTAAATTCTCATTCTCAGAGTGAGGAAAGAAGTATTATTGTAATACCCCTATTTCCCCCAGCTTGTAATTAATCACTAATTAGGATTACCATACTATGGCATGTGAATGGTGTAAATGTATTGTTTTCGACTGACTATGGAGGTGAAGCCTTGAAGTATTGGCCATGATATCACTAGAGGAAATGATATAAAAATAGAAGGATGACTTGTTATGCTATGCAAGCACCCTCTACTTCATTAAAATAAACTTTACAGGACCTTGCTTCATGAGTTAAAATATGCAAGATAGATTATGTGCCAAGTTTATGCTTCTTCTTTTAAATGTTCATGTGTGAGGAAATGTTCTTTTAAATGGTTAAATATTTTCTTTAAATAAAAACATAGCAACATAACTTGTAGCAAATAAACCATCAAACTCACAACAATAACAATATGATAAAGGAGTTCACCCCTCTCCGGGATACATCTCCTTGAGCCTCCATCAATGGACTTGGCTCTCTGGGATTAATTTGTCAAAATTTATTTTACAATATGTTTCTCAACTCCAATGGAAATTATGACTGCACCATTGGGATTATAACACATAAAAACCCCAAAAATGACTAATAAAACTCTGAAAACGGATCATGGCTCATCTGGGCATGACCTCTTCTACATGTGGCCTGAAGATTCCCTGAGCTTCTCTATGGAAAAAACACCTGTCCCAATGTGTTCAGAGCATAACAATTAGTCAAAATTGTCTATTCAGTCACAGAAAACAAACTTAGACTCACCAAAACATGACTGTTGAGTCCATTTTTGTGCTTCCATAAACCATACTTTTGCCTCTTTATTTGCCCATTTTTCCTTCATTTTATTCACATTTCCCATAAAAACAGCCTATCCAAGGTATATTTGTCATCCTTTAACTTCAGAATTGAATTGCGATTGAATTTTCTAAATTTTGCATTAAAATTGGAAATTGAGCAGAAATTACAGGATTTCACAAAATCCCGTAATAGCTCCGTCGATTGTGCTCAGGACTACTACGTGGCGAAATCAATATGGGTCCATGTTCGGAATCTGGGACCGGTGAATAAAGCTGCTCCGGGTCGAAATAAAGTTGCTAGATGCAGGTCAGCATTTGGTCAACGAGGGGCCATGAAGTGCTGCTGACATTTAAATCTTGGATAGTTTTTTATTTCATGGGATTTTGACCATGTTTGAGGATCTAGAGGAGGCATTCGACCCTCTAGGTCTTGGCATGAATCTATGATATTTAGGAGACATTTTAACACTTTTGGTTTTAAGACTCTTAAGTATAAATACTCTTAAGCTTAAACTAGTAAGGAACCTTTGGATGAATGAAGAAACTTGAGATTTTGCACTCTTGAAGATCGGATCTGTGTCTTTGGTTCATTTAAATGTTCATGGTGATTTGAATGCTGTTAGTTCTTTAAATTAGCTGAAGTTAATCAAGTGTACCGGGGAGGCGGTGGAGGGCCCCCATTTGTAACTAATTTTGCCTCTTTCCTTGTGTTATTTTTTTCAAGTAGATGTTTTTAGATCTTGTTTGTTGTAGATGAGTTTTTATCTTGCTTTAAATGAATTTCATAGATGAAATTACATGCTTAATGTTTTCAAGACATATGTGGATTCTTGAATGAGAACTCAATGGTATGTTAGACTCAAAACATTAAGATAGTTTTAGAATGCTTTTATAATTTCAGGTAATTTGATTTGATTTTGATGTTAATGAATGAATGAAGAAGAACAATGAAGGCATCTCTTGAATAAGAGTTGTTTTCCCACATTTGATAGGTCTTAAGCTTTCTCTTGAATGCTTACTTGTTTTACTCTTGAGAAAAACAAGTGTTGATCACTATTATGGGGACTATGAATATGACTTCTTAATAGAAGCTTAGTGTCTCTTTCAGAGTCAACCTTAGAATAGGTTTTATGCTTACTGGTTTTACCATTTAGAAAAACAAGTTTTGATTACTGTTATGAGGACTATGAAGGCGACTTCTGAATAGAAGCTTAGAGTCTCTTTCTGGTCAACCTTGACCAGAGTTTTACCATTTGAAAAACAAGTGTTGATCACTGTCATGAGAGCTATGAGATGACTTGAATAGGAACTTAGCATCTCTTTCACATTCAACCTTAAATTAAGTTTTTGGGTTATCTCCATAAAAGATAAAAACTATCTCTAAAATCCATACTTTGGACATGCCTCTAAGTCTTAAAAACACGGATTGATAATAAATGCACTCTAATTTACTTAGGTAGATCCAGAGCTCAACATTTTGTACCGTTAGAGGAATATTTGGAGATATAAAAAAACATATATACTCATAAAATAAATGGTAAAACATACTCATAAAAAATAAAAACATAGCATAATGATTTTAGGTTATAAACTTTCTTTATGTCTAAACTTAGGGATGATAAAAGGCAGATTTTCAAAACGAACCCCCCAACCACTCAAAAAATATATATATATAAAATATAAAATAGGTAGTAGAAACCCACAAACTACTAATCCATTTTCAAAACTTGGTCAAAAAGGCATGACAGGTAGAATCATTTAGAAGGAGGGTATGCCACCACAAGGATATTCCTAAATCCTTGTCCACAATCTAGAATGATCACTAGGGATGAATCTTCATTTCAAGAGACCAGAAGAAGTACCGAAGCATCCATGAAGAGGATCTACAAGAAGAGAACTTAGAAGTTTTTTTCTAGTTATCTTTGTGAGAAGGAAAATGAGTCATGCAATGAAGATCAAACAATAGAGGCAGGAGAGGGTGTGAAGAATTTCTAGCATGTATATTACAAGATCCCTTGTGCATTCAAGAGTTTGAACAAGTGCCACAAGATGAGCTTTGTGATATGACAATTAAGGAGAGAAAAACAATAGAAGATCATTTCAAAGTTTGGTTTCAACTAGTCATTAGGCTACGACACCACTCACTTTTTCAATATTCTTTGGCATCAAATCTTTATGATCAACAAATTTTTCATGTTCAAGCATTCATTAAAATATATTTATCAAACTTGGATGTGAGTTTACTTATGATCTTGTTATGCAAATGGATGCATTTGAAATTCTCTTATACTTGAGAGAATGACTTATTTTCTATAATAGAGTAGGATAGAATAGAATAAATAAATAAATAGGTGGAATAAGCTCACATGATAAAACCTCTTTGTTCGACTTTTATGAATAATTCCTCAAATCATTTTTCAATACTCATTTGGAAGGATTTTATGGAAAAATGTAGTAAGAACAATCTTATTTTTGGTAACCATATAGGATCATTTTGGAAGAATGTTTTTAAGCGAAGATATATCTTGAAATCTAGTTTTTTAAATCCATTTTGAATTTTTTCAATTTGGATCAAAACTCAAAAAGATATGATCAAAACAAAACTAGGGCTCAAGTAAAATTTTTAGGACAGAGTTAGCACAACCTTGAATTGAGGGGTCTAATGGAAACATTTAACCTGATATGTATAGGGAATCTAGCCCATGGAATCTAGTTTCCAAATCAATTTAAATCACCTCAATCCGACATCATATGCAAAGTTATGCTCAAAATACTAACTGTTTGTCGAAAAATCTGCATGTTGGCAATTCTAGATCTTGACTGTTCATTGACATATTTCTGTATCAAAATTCTTATTTTAAAAACATGTTTATATGGGAGATACATATTCTAGTCTAGATCAATACATAATTTGAATCATCCCATTTGGAGGTCAAATGAAAATTTGTGCTCAAAATACTAACCGCTTGTCAGAAAAATATGCATGTTGACAATTCTAGGTCTTGATTGTTCATTGACATATTTCACATATCAAAACTTTCTTATTTTAAAAACATGTTTATATAGAGTATACATAGTCAAGTATAGATCAATACAAAATTTGAATCATCTCATTTGGAGGTCAGGTGAAAAAGTTATGTCACATTTAGTGATTGTTTGTCTTAAAATTAGCACATTGAAACTCTGCCTCCTATGTCTGTTCATCAGACATTTTGTAATATCAAACCAAATTATTTTTAAAAACCTGTTTCTACAGGAATGAAACAATGAATATAATTTAATATCCAAGTGTAATTACATCAATCCAATCTTTAGCAGAAAAGAGTTACACTTTCGAAATGGTATTTGTTGGTCTAGAAAACAATTCTAGCGACTCTATCAAGCGGGGTGCCTTAACCATTTTAGCATATCATTTTAAATGATTTTTAAAACCTGTTTATACGAGAAGTATCCATATGAATTCACTTTAACTTGGCTTTTGAATCACTCTAATTGGACATAAAGCGAAGATTGTGTGAACAAAATACCGCTAGTAGGTCTAGGTTGGCCACCATTCCTCAAAGGGGGTAAACAAATGCATTTCTTTGTATATCTTCTTTGGACTTGTTTTCAAAGCATTGATTACATATTTATTGGAAGAAGAGAGACTGCATACCTCTCTTCCTCCTTCATCTAATATTGTGTTGCAGGCAAGTGTTATGTTTTAGCAGGTCTAGGAGATTTAGGGGGTGACTCCATGGATGAAGGATTTTTCAAGACAATCTTTACAAATTCATATCTGATGAAGTGAAATATTCAAAGGATTAAAACAAAGAGGAAATTCACTTGATGTTGATTTTATCTAAAGAAACTCAAATCTCTTGAATATTGCTTTCAGTTGTTGACGAACAACACCAACAGTTATATAAGATGGATCAATGCAAAAGACACGAAGCCAATCAAAAGAGGGGAGGAGACAAGTTCACTTCAAGTCACATCCATTACTTAAAATAAACCCTTCATATTTCCTTGTGTTCATGGTTTCATTCATCCATCCACTTATAGTATGCTAAGCTCCATGAGATCCATGTTGAAGTCTAGACCTACTATCTATTTATCCATCTACTCCTAAATCATGACTTCACCCTATGCCACTTTCATAAGCTCTCCATACTCCCATACTCAGTATATCTCACTTCCATTCAGAAAGATTAAAAATTAAAAAAAGAGAAAGAGAAAAAGAAAAAAGGAGAAAGAAAAGAAAAAAAGGAGGTTTGGTTGTGAAAACCCTGGTAACTGGCACAATATAAACTCAATTTTCATTGGAAAACCAAGTAACATTGGCCAATCAAAATTCTTCAAATCTTAATAAATTTTCATCTTCAATTTCAAAGTTTATTTTGTTCAGCTTCAAAAGTTTTAACTTCAATATTTGTTGAAACTAGAAAAGTTTTCGACTTGAGAAAGTCAATGAATAAGGCTGATGGGGATAAGGTATATCTGGAAAGCCTTCAACCCTTCTAATGACAGCATGCATTAAGGAAGGGACCTACTTCATTCCATTCAACATAAGGGACCTGAGAAAGACAACACTTCAATCAGCAGAGGGACATGATAATACACTCATTTCAATCAGCGGAGGGACCTGAAAGTATCAATTCCAATCTGTGGAGGACCCCGATGAGATAATCATTCAGAGTAGCAGAGGGACACAGTGAGAGACATTCATTTCAAAACAACGAGAGGGACATTAGAGGAGGCCGACCATTTCAATCAGTAGAGGGACATGAAAATATCAATTTTTCAATGTGAGGGAACTGAGAAGATATCAATTTCAATCAATAAAAGGACCGGAGATACTAGCAAAATAAATGCAAAGAGGAATCTGAGGACTTACATCAACATTCCAGCCAGCTTCAATCACGAAAACACATTGAGCAAACAAGTTAGTATATTTTCATTTTAATGCTTTAATTTTAGAAATTCTTCTTAAGTTAGGAATGACAATAGTATCTTTCCCTCTCCTACATTACCCTATCATCACTCCATTTCACCCTCAAAAGCACTTGAATGGCACCCTGCAGAACCACCATTGTTTCAAAAAGGAGTCATAAGGGGAGAACTACTGTTTGTTTCAAAAGAGTCATATAAAGAGATTGTTTTTGTATCAGAACACGGAGTTTGTTTTCAAGTTGACTAAAATCTGTCACATACACAGAATAAAAACAATTTCAGAATGGTTTGCATATATTAAAAGGAGGATATAAGAAGAAGATCATATGTTGATAAAGATTTGGTTTTTGACCAAAACCATTGATTGTTGGTATCTAAGCTACTCTGTTACATACACAGACTAAGGTATTGTTGCATAAATCAAAATGGTTTATATACATTCAAGGGTTACAAGAAGAAGTCATATTTTATGAAGGATTTGAAGAATTCGGGAGTTATATCGCAAATGATCATTCTTTTAAAAACCCTCACCTCGCATGTTTCAAGAGAATGATTACAAGGTACAGTCAAAATTACACTGTCAATTGTAATTGATGTACAAACCATTTCAAAATGAATTTCCATCGTTTCTCCCTCTTCTCAATTCATTTTTGTGTTGAGCCTCACCAAACATACGCGTTGTGTCTCACCTTTGCATACCCTGAGATTCGAACTGCTGACCTGTGTACATCACCACCATTTCAAAATAACCCACCCTGTTGTCCTCCCATGCATTTCAAATCCCTATAATCTATTTCGTTATCCCTACGTTCTAACTTACGTTGTCCATCCCAGCATCATAAATCCCTACAACCTTTGCTGCGGTTACACGTCATTCCAAAGAAATTCGTTGATAGAGTAGCGAAATTGTATGTTGACAATCAAACTGTCAACATACAAAGATTCGATCATTAAAACTTCGAGAAATTCGCAGTCATTAATTCAAACAAGGGTAGAGGCGATATCAAAACAAGTCCGAGCTACGGAGGGTAAAATTCGGTGGAATTTACCACGATGAGTATAAATTCAATGTTCTGGATACAATTGTAAAACAAGATAGTCCATGTTTAGCAGAGGCTGAATTGAAAGAAGGAAATTGAGTCAAAATTCAACAAGAGCTGAGAATTTTGAAATTACCAGGTATGGATTTAGACTGATTTCAAGGGAATATATTTCAAATTGTGATATGAAAGCTGAGCATTTTATCAAAGAATTGAGAAAACAATTGTTTCCTCAACTCCTGATGAAGAAATTTCAAAGAGCAGTTTTTAAATTTTTTGGTACACAAAGAGCATTTTTTATGAAATTTTAAAGTGCACAGTCTTCAAAATTTTGTTACGAAGGAGCATTTTATGAGATTTCGGTCTAGTCATCAAACTTTTGGTATATAGAGGGAAAGTTTTGAGTTTCAGAGAACATTTTATGGAATGATAGTGAAGACATTGTTGAAATATTGAAAGGATAAACAAAAGTTTTCCTTACATTTTTAAGGTAGAACTCAAACAGAGATTAACTTAGATATAACCCTTGCTTGTAAAAAAAAAAAAGACGAGAATTTATATCTATTGAGAATTTGAAGTCTTCTTCATTGAAAAGTTAAATAGTTTCAAATTGAACCTAGGTGCTGATTCTCCATATTCCACAAGATTGTGTCAATTCGAAGAAAGCTTGATGAATGTGTTTTTTGATAAGTTTGATAGACACGATGAAGAGATTGCTTTAAAATTTGCCCTGACCTTTGATAGAAGCAAGGCCATTGTAGGAGAAATATAGTTTGATTTGACTGCATATACCATTGCAGAAATCGTTGGATTGCCTAATAGAGGAGGAAATAGTCTTTGACATTTCATATGATGAAAATGAAGGAGTGACAAGCCCCAAGACGACATGCCAAAAATAGTCTTTGGGGAGAAGAAAAAGTCAGAGTATGACAAAACAGGAAGAAAAACTTCAAGAGAAAGAAGGTCTAGAAAAAAAGGCAGCAAGTTCAACCAGGAACAATGGCAGATAAGATAGATAAGGCCCAACAGTATCAATATGAATATATTCAGAAAATGGAGGTCCTAGAAAGTTTTTTTTTTGAAACATTGAAGAGTCATAACAACATGTTAAGTGAAGACAATGAGAATCTTAAGATGAAAAACAAGAAGTTGAAGACTCAAATTCTTCTAATTTCTAAGCAGACATATAGGTGGATTCAACAAAAGGATGCCATCTCAGCAAAATACCGAAGGATGAGGGTTCTTCATACAGCTCAGCTGAATGTGGAAACATTATTGCGGGTAGCAGAGGTGTGAAGATCGATGACGCAATTCGGGGACCATTTTGTGCATGAGGATATGCAAGGACTTCCTCTTGGGGAGATGTTGAGTCCATTTTTCTTCCATAGTATACTTTGCCTCTTTATTTACCCATTTTCCCTTCATTTTATTCACATTTCCCATAAACAGCCTATCAAGGTATATTTGTCATCAACTAACCGTAATGAATTTTCTAGAAATTTTGCATTAAAATTGGAAATTGAGCAGAAATTACAGGATTTCACAAAATCCCGTAATAGCTCCGTCGATTGTATACTTGCAGGACATACACAGGAGAGAAATACAACACTTGAATTGCGATGTTCCCGGATGTACAAGGATGGTGAATAAGCTGTCAGATTCGAAATCTGAGATTGCCAAATGCAGGTCCAGCGGTCAGAGGGGGCCAGTTCAGTAGAAATTGCCATGTTTCAACATTAAATCTTGGACAATTTTTTATTTGGGATTTTGACCATGTTTCGAGGATCTAGAGAATTCCCGACCCTCCTAGGATATTGTGGATCTACTTATGATATTTAGGAAACATTTTAGCATTTTTGGTTTTAAGACTCTTGTATAAATACTCTTAAGCAAAAGCTAGTAAGGGAACCTTTTGGATGAATGAAGAAACTTGAGATTTTGCACTCTTGAAGATCAGATCTATGTCTTTGGTTCATTTGAATGTTCATGGTGATTTGAATGCTATTGGAATTCTTCGTGGCCAGAAGTTAATCAAGTGTACCGAGGGAAGCGGTGGAGACTATTGCCAACTAGTACACTCTTTCCTTGTGTTATTTTCAAGTAGATGTTTTAGATCTTGTTTCTTGTAGATGAGTTTATCACCTACATGGGTAAATGAATTTCATAAGATCAATTACATGCTTAATGTTTTCAAGACTTACTCATCATTGTGAATGGATTCTTGAGAGAGAACTCAATGGCAGTTAGACTTCAAGCATTAAAGATAGTTTGAATACTTTTGAGTTATTTATGCTTTCGGTACTTTGATTTGATTTGATGTGTGAATGAATGAAAGAAAGAACAATGAATGCATCTCTTGAATAGAGTTTAGTCTTTCTTGCATTAACAGTATCTAAATTAGTTTGAAAGCCCTAGACTAGTTTGAATGCTTATAAGAGTTTTGTTCTTCCCACATTTGATAGGTCTTAAACTTTCTCTTGAATGCTTATTGTTTTCACTCTTCAGAAAAACAAGTGTTGATCACTGTTATGAGGACTATGAAGACGACTTCTGAATAGAAGCTTAGTGTCTCTTTCACAGTCAGCCTTAGAATAGGTTTTTACCATTTGAAAAACAAGTGTTGATCACTGTTATGAGGACTATGAAGAAGAATTCTGAATAGAAGCTTAGTGTCTCTTTCACAGTCAGCCTTAGAATAGGTTTTTACCATTTGAAAAACAAGTGTTGATCACTGTCATGAGAGCTATGAAGATGAATTTTGAATAGGAGCTTAGCATCTCTTTCACATTCAGCCTTAGAATAAGTCTTTGGGTTATCTCCATAAAAGATAAAAACTATCTCTAAAATCCATATACTTTGGACATGCCTCTAAGTCTTACAAACACCGGATTGATAATAAATGCACTCTAATTTACTTAGGTAGATCTAGAGCTCAACAATGACCTCAATCAATGAGGGCTTCAAGCTCCCTGGAGCTCTCTAAAACTTCAATGGTTAAAAACATGCAAAAGAAGTCTTCAAATGGCTGTGAAAATGGTGCTAATGGATTCAGAACGTCCAAAAACCCCTAGATGGGCTTTTATGACACCTCATTTGGCCAAAAAATGAAGAAGATAGGCCTCCTGCCATTCTCTTCCTTCAAACTTGCTGTCTCTGGTTCGCCAAAACACACCTCCTGTACGTTGAACCAAGAATGTGCTCCAAAACGTGTGCTTAAACCCAGCACACAGGCACAACCGAAAAATGGTGCAAACTGTCGAACAGTTAGGGCACGCCCAGCCCCTAACCACCAAAGTCATGGGCATATGGGTAAGCACCTGAAACCATGGGCTAACCAACAAATCCCCGCGCGCAATATTAAGGTCATATGGTAACACCCATAAAACCATGGGCTTCGGATTTGTTTAAAACCCACGCACAAATGGACACGTTCATATGTAATGGAGTGTGACCAGAGATAGAATCCATTTAAAATATGCGCGCGCGTTCTGTGTATATGGGCGATGGTCATATGTAGAAATGTATGCGACCGGGGTTGGGGCTAAGCCCCATCCCGGACCCCCGCGCTATCCATAAAGCAATGTAACTTTAAATACATTAAATCCCACATACATTGAAAGAACCAACGTGTGGGCCAATGGTATCCTACGACGTGTGAAGGCACTCCACCATGCGGAAGGTCTTGGGTTCGATCCCCACAGACTCCATAAAATTTTAACAACCAAACCATTGCCATGGTGCCACGTGGCAGCCCACGATTGGGCCACGTGGCACCTCATAATTTGCCCAAACCATGCCACGTGTCACAACACGATTCGTCCAACTGTCAACCAATCCGAAACTGCCAACTCAGCTCTGTCACGTCACCTCTTCCACGTCAGTGTACGGTCATGCCACGTCAGCCTGTATGGACTGTACGGACTGCACAGTCAACGTCCCTTTTTTTTACCTATTTGGCAATTCGAACAGATTGCGATATCTCTCTCTCTCTTGATGTCTATTTGAGACGAAATGAGTTGCGTTGGGTTCATGAGGACGAGGGTTACGCTCTCGTTTGTTTTGAGGAAATTCCAAGAATGTTGATTTTTGAGCTAAAATTTGACCCCTGGTCCAGATTTTGATCACACCTTCCCACTGAAAGGATTTTGGACCCACAAAAGCTTATGATTATCTATCTAATTTTCAGTACTCTTCTGCTTTCAAGTCCTATCAATTGATTCTACTTGAAAACTTTTTTCGACAATCACCTGTATACTTTGACATGCCTTGCACTGCAACTGACCATGTCCCTCAACCACTGTTCTCTGGCTGCTACTGACCCACTTTTCTCTTTGTGCTTGGAAGACTGCCAACCTTCCCACTAGGAATCAAGTCCCTCTTGTGAACTCTTTGACGTCAACAAAATCAGCTCTCCAATGGCTG
>SNQJ01S0038653.1:18653-32966 GCA_010110895.2 Picea sitchensis
AATTCCTTCCAAGTGACCTCTTTCTCTCTGATGTGTTGCACCTGCACAAACTGTTCCCACCACATGGATGCTTTTCCTTTCAGTTGGTACATTGCAATTCTTCCTTCTGCATGGGCAAAATAATTCTGTAGTTGGAAGTATTTCTTCATGCCAAGCAACCAGGTCTCGGCATATTCCTCCTTCTTATGTTCTCCATCGAATGTTGGACACTTAATCTTGTTCATCTCCCCTTTCAATTCCTCCTTTCCAGATTTTCGATGTTTTCTGGTAGGGGATGGGCTTGAACTACTGTGTGTCTCCCTGTTAGAATGTCCTTGGGAGCGACTAAGATGTAGACTACCACTCCTCGACCTACTTCTTCTCCCATGGGTTATGCGACTCTCCGTCTTACTTGAGTCTCTTCCCTTCTTGAGTTTCCTCTCTATTCTTTCCAGGCTCTTCAAAAATTTTAAGTTTAATACACCCTGTCGATCCCTGACTTTCATGAGCTTTCAGCTATCAGCTCGGCGAGCCTGGGCCTCTTTTTGCAATCCTTCAATGATTTTCATTATGTGTCCTTCCTTATCCTTCTCTTTTCCATGCCATTGAAGTTTGATCGTTCGAATCCTAGGTTAACATCCTTTCCTTCCTATTCGTCTTCTGTTTCGGGGGTAATTTGCACCTTTCCCCACTCCATACTCAGCGTTGTTTAATTGGAGTCCTGACCTTCGTTGAACTCTGCACACACACTATGCAATTAAATTTGAAGTTTGCCAGGCTATTAAACCTTCAGGAACAATCCACAACATTTATAAGCCAATACGAGCAAGAATAAAAGACATTTCGATTCAAATAAGTTTTCTGAGCTCTCGTTCGGCTCTGCAATTTTCGGGTTTTCAAAACTTTAATTTTCGACACTTTGGGATTTCGAGACTTCGGGTTTCAGGGTTTCGGCCCACAAGGCTTTCAGACTTGCTTTCCTTTCCAACCCCCGACTTCCGAAATTTCGATTTACGTTACCCTCCGGGCCCACATAGTACAGTGGTCACCCACAACTACGGTGGCACATGGCACGTTAATGAGGGTCCACATTGCTTTTTAACGACGTCATCGATTCCACCACTCTACTTTTCTCCTCGACCCACTGGCAGATGGTACACATTCATGTGTCCACTTCTATTCCTAGTAAAATCCAACGGTCAGATCTTTCTCAGATCTACGGCGCAGATTCTTTCGGTGTTTCGGGGTTTCGGGCATCAGACGTTCGTGCATTCACACATCTTGAACTTCCATTTGCCGAAATCATGAAATCACTATCTACTAACTTACTTGATCCAATGGTCAAGTTCTTCTCCCACAATCTATGGTGTAGATTGTTTCGGTATTTCGGGTTTCGAGGGTGTTCACCTCTTCTCACCTCCCATCTCCAAAAACGTCGATTTCTTCCCATTGACTATTTTCAAGTTACGATTCAGCAAAAGGTTGATCGCTCTCCACGCGTTCTTTCTGATGGACGGTCCTGACTAATTCGGGATTTCGCGTATCACAATTTCCACACTCCTGTGCAATTCCAAAGGGCTTTAAACCCTGTGCACACTTTCCATATCTAACGGTCACGAGGGTTCACCTTCCCTCCCGAACAGATCCTAAAGCTCCTACACTTCTGGTGTGGAGTCCTCTCTCCCTGTGGACTTATGCCACACTCGCTGCGGTTTCATAACGCCACTATACTTCCTGATCTTTAAAAACTCGTCAAGTAACTCCTTGACACTTTGGAGCAAACCAGGGTCCGAAATTGGCCTTCCAGACCCAATTTCCCCTTGCATTCTCGGTCCAAAGACTGCTCCACTGGCCCATCTAGGCTCAGTGTCGAAACCTTGGCTCTGATACCAAACTGTAGCGCCCATTTTCTACTACTAAGACTTAATCGCTATTAAAAGAAAATTATAACACCACTCTATACTTAACTCATACAGGTACTATATGATCCACATGAATTCAACAAATAAACACATTTAAGCACCGAGTAAAACATATTATTTACTGCTATAATTAACAATCCATCGCGTTCCATATTAATTCATATACACAGCGAAAATCATGATAACATGAGCAGCACAGTCCTGCAAAACATGATTAAGGTATAATCAGATACTTATCTTTTAACAGTGGTAGATTCCACCAACCAAGTGCAGGCCTTCCACAAACCTCCTAGCCTTAGACCGCACTGCTCATCAGCTCAACAATGGGTCACCCCCGAGCTGGGACTAAGCTCCATCCCAAGGCAAGGAACTCTAGGCTAGGATGAAGTTACAGGGAAAACGACACATAAAATCTGGAAGGATTCTTCCTAGGATGCCATCTTACGCCCACTACTACCAGACTCTCATTCCCCACATGCCTGTTCCGCCTGGGAGTATACACCTTCACAAGCACAGTCCATTGGTGCTAACCTCCCTCTCTGGGTCTCGATAACAGGCCGGATTAGGAAGTCTCAGAGCCTGAAGTTGGTGCAGGACACTCTCTGGAAGAAACCTCTTCCAACAACATCCACCTCCCTCACCAAGAGAGATATCACACACAGGCTCAATCACAACTCTCACTGGTCATCAATCCACGTGCAGTCCAGTTCTGCGTGGTCACCATAGCCAACTGGAAATACAAACACGGCCTCTCAAACAGGCTCAATCAATGGCTCGAGGCCTCACAGTGATGGTTCACAGGAATGCGTGATGAGTAATTCCGCAGGGGTCGACACAGACTCCACGACTCGGAACGGAGGGTGAGACCGGCTCTTCAGAAATAACACAGGCTTCTCGGCTCACAGAATAGAGGTGTACCCGAATTTACAGAGCCAAACACAGGCTTTCCAACTAGTTCAACAATGGCGGAATGGTTCAGGGTCACAGCTTCGGGACAGAGCCTCCATGCATAGGTTCGATCAGTCGGATAGGGGATGTGCACGGACTATCAAAGACAACATGAGATTCCTGACTCTCAGGAACGCATGAGGTATTCTTGTAGTGGTTGGGTCGGTCCTACTGTTCTACGCTCCCTACCCGCTAAGGTAGTCGGGTGGAATGGAGGAGAGAGAGAGAGAGAGAGAGAGAGAGAGAGAGAGAGAGAGAGAGAGAGAGACCCCTCATGGCTCATCTCGACTGTATTATTTTCATGCACCAGGGTGGACACTTGTCACCCTTGGAACTGCATGCGTTCCATCAGCATGCATCCCCTTTGCATGCTTTCCCTTCCCAGGAACTTGGGATAAAAGTGAAAACATAAAATGCACATGTTCTTTTTGGAATAATATTAAATATTATTATTCCCAGGCTTAAGCCCCCTAGGCCAAACGCTTAGCCCCTTTTTTCCACCTTCCATCCCCTAATTCCTTGCCCACTCTATGGATGCTTAGTCCCCCTTCACTCATTCATCATGGTCGATCTACACATGGCAGTATTTATATTTTATTAATTGTTCTGTGTGATTACATATACAACACTCAGGCTCCCTAGCCTAACAAACACATAAGCCTCCAGCTTATAAAAACTTGGCTCACCAGCCTATAAAACATAGTTACAATTCCTTTCAGAACATGGTTTATAACGTGGCTCGGCCTTGGGAACACTACATATGCAATTCAGTTTCTTAGTTGTTTCCAATGGTCATGTATTATTTATAAAGCCCGCAATGTTTCCAGTAGCTTTTGGCCTTCCATCAATATACATAGTTGCCCCTTTATTTTGATTGTTATCTACTAGTTGTATATAATTTGCGACAACCTCGTATCTCCACATACTTCGCGTATATCGGACCAACATCAACCAGTGATTGTATTTGTATAATGGTCTGACATACTCCATCAATTCAGTTACAGTTCCATAGCTGACCTTTATTCCATCCATGGAAAATAACCCCAATCCATGTAAGGACGAAGGAGAAATGCGATACATCCTCCCACTGATGAAGAAATATGTATCCACTTCAGGTAGCTCCTTAGGTACCCATCATTTCATTAGATGTTTATACATCAAGGGAAACTCATTGTCTCCTATTCTCTCAGCATCATAATTACATGACCCTCCATTGGCAATAAAAAATTGCATGCGTATACAAAATCTTTTCCTTACCTTTTCAGATCTAGTTGATCTAGAACCGATAGATCTAGTATATATTGATCATCACTTGAGGAAGATAGATCTGACAGATACCTATTTGGTGGTACCTACACTCGTTAAAACAAGAAGATAAGTTATTGTGCGAATATAAGTTTGTGGTACCAACACTCGAAAAAATGAGAAGATAAGTTAGTGAGAAAATATTTAGGGAACCCATGTTTTTCTTGGAGATTATACTTGATTCTATTGTATGTAACAATCTTATTGGGGTCCTTGTTTACTTGATTCATATCATACTTGGCATCCCATTATTTTTATCTTTGTATGCTTTGGGGTGTGAGTCTTCTCTTTTACAGTTGCATAAGTTGCATATAGTTGCATATAGTTGCATAAGTTGCATATAGTTGCAATATAGTTGCATAAAGTTGCATATGTTTCATTGTTGCATAAAGTTGCATATAGTTGCATAGTTGCATAAGTTTCATATTTGCATATAGTTGCATATAGTTGCATAAGTTGCATATAGTTGCATAGTTGCATAAGTTGCATATAGTTGCATAGTTGCATAAGTTGCATTGTTGCATAAAGTTGCATGTTGCACAAAGTTGCATACAGTTGCATAAGTTCCATAAATTTGCATAAGTTGCATAAGTTTCATGTTTCATAAAGTTGCATAAGTTTCATGTTGCATAAAGTTGCATAAGTTGCATTGTTGCATAAAGTTGCATTGTTGCATAAAGTTGCATAGTTGCATAAGTTGCATAGTTGCATAAAGTTGCATAAGTTGCATAGTTTCATAAAGTTGCATAGTTGCATGTTGCATAAAGTTGCGTAGTTGCAATAAGTTGCATAAGTTGCATAGTTTCATAACTTGCATAGTTGCATAAGTTCCATAGTTGCATAAACTTGCATATAGTTGCATAGTTGCATAAGTTGCATTGTTGCATAAGTTGCATAAAGTTGCATAAAGTTCGCAAGTGATTCCCTAATTTCAATTTAAGTAATTCCCTAGTTTCAACTTATGTATTAGATTATTTATTAACAATACATGTGTTTGTGTTATTTTACTTAAAAGCAGATTCACATTTGGAATTTAAGGGGAGGAAAAGACACAATCTTTTGTCACGTTTACTCGTATTCTCTCTTACTCCACTCAAAGTAGGCTCATACTCTTGCCTCCTTTCCCTGCTCCCTTTGATCCAGTTGTCACCTATATTCCTTTCTCCATTTAGGAAAGCTTTTGACATTGTGTTCAAGTCATTGTTTGTCTCGTAGGTGTACATGGGGCAAGCCATATTATCATATTAAAACAAAAACTTCTTCTATAGCATGTCCCAACATGATTTAACATGGAATCATCAATACTTAGGTAAGTGAATATATCATGTTCTCTACCTTCCTCTATTTCACTTTTTCATTTACTTTCATAGTGTAGTTGTTTATTTCTTAATCAAGTGGTAGTTAGACTTGTTCTTCTCCCTCATCTCCTAGCCTATCTTACTTGTCATGAATTGATGCTTATCACCTCTCTTTTCTCTTTGTTAGCATTGTTTGCAAGAATATTCCCATGGGAAACCCATGTGTATTTCCACTTTTCATCGATATAGGGGCATGTTGGGTTACTGCGATGGTTATCAAGAAAAGAATTATCACGTGGTGAATTCCATCCTTATGGGTACTTTTTCGAGCAAACTTTTCTCATGAGTACCCTCCTATTTTCTTATGCATATTTTCTGTTCCAATTAGTGTCACCTTATTTTCTTTGTCTTCAATTGTTTCTTTTCCTTTCAATATTCTTCATGCAACTTGTTTCTATTCTATTCCATGAAGTATATCTCATGCAATGGGGGTGAAACTTAGTTTATGGTTTCTACACTTCATAGTGTATGGTTTCTACACTTCATATTGATCATACACATATCCCATCGCATATTGGTGTGTAGAGTATTTCATGGTGCATTTCCCATACACAACCTACACTAGGAAAAAACTTAGGTCCTCCTAGTGATGGATCATAGTGTGTTGAAACCCCTCATTTTGAGTCCTTTACCTTAGTCTAGATGTGTGATTATGTCTTTCCATGTGATTTCTAGTGCCATCATGCAACCCTATTTTGTGTTTATCCTTCCTTGGTCATATGTTTGTCTATGGTAGATGCTTTGGCCAACACATTTAGGTCCCTCCCTTACCAGTTATGACCTCTCTTGGGCCTTGTGCACTAGTTGGGGTGTTTTTTAGTTGAGGATCCTCCCTTGGGTCCCCAAACTTACCTAATCCATTAGGGCATACTCTTCAATGCATAAAATAAAACCAATT
Organism: Picea sitchensis; assembly: GCA_010110895.2. Lineage (NCBI taxonomy): Eukaryota > Viridiplantae > Streptophyta > Pinopsida > Pinales > Pinaceae > Picea > Picea sitchensis. The sequence continues at coordinate 25,064 of SNQJ01S0038653.1, forward strand.
GTTCATCATCCAAAAATTGATTTATACATGTGGGGGAGTTAACATAGAAGAGATCAACTATTAACTATTTGGAACCAATGTTGGCATGATGGAACAATGTTGACATGAAATAAGGTCCAATGTATATCTAACTTACTATATACAATATGAAGCATTACTGCATGAATTCAATAGTGAACCCAACAATGTTGTGATACAAGAACTCATTTCTTGCATTAGTTTCATAGTTGAAATTTATAAGTTGCATAAGTTGCATAGTTGGAATTTTCTACATTCTCAACTCTTAACATATCCAAACACGATTGTTGAAGCTCATTTGATTTTGACATGAGGCTAGAAAGGGGTTGAATCAACTATGCCGGGTTCTAAATTTGGCTAAGTGTGAGGACTTGAATCGTGTAGAAGAGTTAGGAAAATGGAAATGGAAAAATCTCTAGGAATTGTGAAGACTTGAATTGTGTCTCTAGGAAAAGTCTCTTGATGCAAATGAAAATGGAAAAACAAGGGAAAATATGGTGTCACTAATACCACTCTCTTCCATTTTTTAGCTACTCAATTAGTGATTGTTTTAAGCATGTGTTCAACCAAAGGTTAGAAGTGCTCTAGTTCAAACATGTGGTTAAAATCTTCCAAATGGTTCATATATGCAAAAATATAATCATCCCCATTCTCTACAACAATACATGTCACAAGTTCTCTACTAAGTCTTTCTTATTCTCTACTAACTCTCTTTTTAGAGTCAAAGTTATGTCCCAAAGTGCCTCATCGATATCATTATGTCATGATGCTTCCAAGAGTGTTGTTTGGGACCATTCCAAGCTATTTTTTGAAGGTCACATTTTCTACTTTTAATTTCCCATAGGTATCTACCATCTATATAATGTCACTATAGTGCATTTCAAAAGGAAATATATATAATCTTTCTAATTCATACAAGGAGTTATTTATCAAAATATCTTTGAGAAATTCATTACCTACTATATCTCAAACAATCCAAAATTATAGTGTATCTATGTTGAATCTGCTTCAAAGTTGGATCAGAAGAGGAGGAACCTTGATTGCATAGTATAGTGTTTCTAGTTTGCGGTAGTACTTATGCAATTGGATCTGTCTCAAGTACAAGTGTAGTTCCTTTCTCTTTTGGTTGTTTCTACAATGAGGTGTTAGGGCCAACCTCACTAGTCTAGTGTTTCATCCATGGACCATTAGGCATAGCAATGGGTTTTGGGACATCTCTTGGAAAGGAAGGAAAGATAATGGGATCACAAAGGAAGGTGGTAAATGGAGATGTGGAAAAGAGGGGATCCTAGGTGGCTTCAGGTTGGAAATAAAAAAATTAGTGTGAGGGTAAGGGAGGTTAGGGTTTTGGGTAGCTTCCTCAAAAGTGCCAAGAGGGTCATGTAGGGTATTAGTAAAACTAGTTTGGGTTTGAAAGGGATGTCTAATCTCTTGTCGGATATTCATTGTGTTGGTTGTTGGAGGAGGAAATATTTTGGGTTTCTCCTCAATGATCAGAGTTGGGGAAGGGGTTTTGTCATTGTCATATTGGATGTGTATGGTGAATTGAATTTATAGGGGGTTTGTCGGAAAAGTGGAGAGTAGGTGGGAGACATGTGTCTTCCAAGGAGTAGAGAGGGTATCTTGAGAGGTCAAGTTGATGGGATTACAAGGTGGGACCAAGTGTGGCAAGAGGGAGTGTAAATGGGATTAGAAGATGTACCTAAACTTGGAGTGATCAATGTCATATTTTGTTTTTGTTGACATGATCAATTGCAACTATTATTTGGAGATATTGGATGTTGTGAGGATGTGAATCCTAGTGAACTATTGGCACAATGTGAACCTTATTTTTATGGTGGTGGATTCATATAAACCTCTAAAATGTATGGGTTATTTATATTCTTCAATGATAAATTTGTATATGGTCGATGTGCCATCCAACCCTAATTATGGTAGATACCATTGGGAGTACCAGTATAGCATTGAGACATACCTCATCTGATTTTTCAAGTTCACCTAGCTAGGATTTAGGTGTCTTTTTCACCCCACCTTTTAGCAATCACAATGTGCAAAGAAGGAAGGAGAAATTTCATGGAAAGAGTTTCTTCACATCCATACCTGATTTGATGAAATTGTTGGCCTCCTCTATCGATGCTAAGGCTGGCTGGCCTCCTCTATCAACGCTCCTCTATCACGCTAGGGCTAGTTGGCCTCCTCTATCAACGCTCCTCTGTCCCCTTGGTCGCAAGTTCTTTTTCTCTATCTCTGTTGCAGGGTTTGGGCAGTGCAATGGTCTACCTCCTCCAATAGTTAGAAGCTATTATTGATGGTGTGAAAACGAGCGAGACCTCCTCCAATAGCTACCTCGCAGGGTTTGGGAAATGGGCAACCTCCTCCAATATCTACCTCGCAGAGTTTGGGCAATGGGCGACCTCCTCCAAAATCTACCTCGTAGGGTTTGGGTAATGGGAAACCTCCTCCAATAGCTAGCTAGTGAAGCTTTGATCGATGGTGTGGGCTGGGAAATGGGTGACCTCCTCCAATAGCTAGCTGGTGAAGCTATGATCGATGGCGCGGGCTGGGAAATGGGAGACCTCCAATAGCTAGCCGGTGAAGCTATGATCGATTTCGTGTGCTGGGCAATGTGCGACCTCCTCCAATAACTAGCTGGTGAAGCTATGATTGATGGCACGGGTGCGGGCAAGGGGGAAATATTATGAGATGTTTGTTTTTGTTCATTTGTTTTTTTATTTTTTTTTATTTTTTATTATTTTATATTACACACACACAATTAATATAATTATTATATAACTTTAATTATTATTCAATAAGGCTATATCCTATGAAAGGGATAGTCAATCTAGTTGTATTAATTTAATAAAACGTAACCTTGTGGTTAAGGAAGTATTGAGTTAATTGAGAGGAGAATAAATCGTTTGAATTTGTAAGTTTCTTTCAATATTCATGGGAATTAAGCTCCACCTTTGTAGTCAGGGGGATAAGGAAATTCTCATTCAAAATAGTCAATTCATGTCAAGATAATCTTTTTGAGTTGCATCATCACACTATAGAGATATGGTGGTATCCATAACACATTGCTCCTTCCAGTAATGATGGAAATCCAATAGTAAGTGCACTAAAAAATTGTTTTGATTTCCACACCATCCAATTACTTTTTCACAATTTTGGGAAAGATATGGTTACTTTTGAAATTTATGGAAAGATATGAACACTTTTTCAAATTAATGACAATTAAATATCCATTACTCAATGCATAGTCTATATAATCTGCCATCACCCACTTCTTAAGTCATTATGTAGATTGAGAACTTGAAGAACAAGATAAGATCCCAAGAATTGGTGAGAAGTGATTCATGCATATGAACCAAAATGGAAAATGGATAGCTAAACTCCATGAGATAATCAAAGTACTACTAGTTTATATAAAAGGAAAGAAACATGAAAAACTAACATGGGAAAATTCAATGTTGGAATGACACCATAGAGGAAGGAGGAAATTCTCCATGAGCTCATGGACCCTTGAGCCCAGCAGAGGGGAGACTTCAAAAACAAAGTTTTGGATATGGTCCCAAAGTTGGGCTCATCATTTGGAAAGGATCTGAGAAGGTGTGAAGTGATGTAAATGTGGTGGAAAATGACTAGAGGGTGAATCAACTAGCTTGTTCAGGGATTGTTGGACTCATCATTATGAATTTTGAATACAACCATGTTATGGTAGTGGAAAGGATAGAATGAAACATTCTTAGTAAATAGGACATATAAGGTCCACACCACACAAAGTAGAGATTGTTAGGAGAATTAAGGAGCATCAACACTAAGGGGAGACCAGAACTAAAATAATAGGTAGGATTGTAGGTAAACAAGGATGAAGTGATGTGTTATCACATGAAGTTGTAAAGGGTCACATGCAGTTGTAAAGGGTCATTCATCCTTATAGTTTTGAAGTGTTCATGGAAACAATTTAAACACCAATGCACTATGAAATATGCTGCCAATACATCCATGCCAAACATCAATTGTCCCAATTCACATTAATTATTCTATAGGATTCTTGTTTGATTGTCGAATTGTATGTGTGAGTCATGTTTGAGTCCGGAAACCCTCCCATACCGTCAATGCATGTGTCTAGTCTAACCATGTCAAATTTCAGTGCATACAAGCACAAATGGAAAATATTTCAATGTTAGCCCCATTTACATGTCATTTATATGCACCGGTTTCAAGTACATGAGCATTTTAGAGGGGGAAATTACATAGTTGTTACCACAAAAGGGGAAACATTATCCAATTGTAAGAAATAGTTTAACATTGAACCATGCACGAAAGAGAGTGTGATTAAATGATGTGTTTTAAGAAAATTCTAAAGTTGGAGGTAAGGAAATATCTAAAAGGTCTTCCCTAAAATCATATTGCAAAATATTTTATTGTGTATTTATCTTTAGAAAACTCTTCACTATTGAACCCACCACCTTAGATCACCTAGTTTTAATAATAGGTCCAACAATTGATCCCTGGGTATCTAAACACTTAGAACTTTATGATGCGATAGTAGGAAACATGCTTGGGTTGGCTATGATAGATACATTTCTCATAGGCTCAAGAAAAATCTTAAAATTAGTTTTTTCCCTTGTATGCCCAACTTCACTTATGGGGTTAGGAATAACTATATGAGATATACTTCCATCAAAATCTAGAAGTTTATCTTGAAAATAATTCTTTAGCACTTACTCAACAAGAGATGTTTCTTATTCCTTTGCATTGCGAACAACCACATACAAACCTTATTTGAAAAAAATCACCAAATCATTTGTAGGGAATACCACCTCCTACGACACCATAGATGTGGATTGTCCTAGGAAAATTTGTTCATATAAATATCTCTCATATGTACCACATGGAATATTGTTAAAAAGTGGCCCACATTGAATTGATGAATTGATGATGGAAACAAGTGGGTGTGTGAGTCAAATTTTAGTCCAGAAACCCTCCCATATCATTAAGGCATGCAAATAGTCTATCCATGTAAAATTTCAGTGCATACAGAAACAATTTGAAAAAATTCCAATGTTGGCCCCATTCACAGGTCACAATTGCTCATTGTTCCTTTTAAAAAATGGATAACGATCCCCTCTCACATCTATAAGAAATCCAAATCTTTCAAAAACATTATGGACACCTTTCTCCTAGAATCAGGGGGTGGATGGGTCATATCAAAAATGGAAAAATATCAAGTATTCATTTTAACACCCGTAGAAGCATCCAAACCAACATCCTTTGAATCCTAGGGATTAGTAGGGGTTAAGGGATTAGCATTAGGGTTAGGTTTAAGGAGGATATGAGGGTTCCTCATTTGGTGTTGTATGTTATAGTATTTGGGTTTAAGGGTTATAAGAGATTTAGGTTAAGGGTTATATGTATTGGTGTTGATAAGGGTTAGGGGTTAAGAGTTGTAAGAGTTAGGCACTGAGATATGTTAGAAATTGGGGGTTTAAGGGGTTAGTTTTTTGGGTTTATATGGAATACACGATTGCAATAATATGGGTTATATGAGTCATATGGTTAGGGGTTCTCATTGTGGATAATGGTTATTATAGGTTGAAAATTCACACGGGTTATAACAATTATGAGTTATAGGTGTTATTCAAAGTAACGGTTAGGAGATGTATAGGTGTTACAATTATAAATGTTAGAGGTTAGAAAAAATAATGTTTATTGGTGTTATTTGTCTAAGATTATAAAGGTTAAGGGATAGGTGTTATGTCATTATTTTTGGTGTTAATGGTTAAATGGGTTATGGGTTACAAAGGATTGTGGTTAGGAGTCATAGGGGGTAACTAAGGGTCATAATAATTAGGGTTGATACATTCTTAAGAGTTTCAAGATAGGGTTTATGTGCCATTGGGATTACAAGTTTAGTTGGGTTATTGATGAAGGGTAATAGGGTAAAGTTTAACGGGTTACAAGGATTAAAAATATGTTGTTATATGTTAGAGTGTTCAGTTTTAAGGATTGTAAGAAATATGAGTTAAGGATTATAAGGAGTTTGAAATAAATGATAAGAAACCACTCAATGTTGGTTTTCTTACCCAAATTTCTAATTTTGCGCCTAAGAGACAGAGGACGGGGGTGCAGAGAGATATGTATTATAGAATAAAAAATGTCTCATGTGCATTATGTCATTTACCCTCCCTCTTTTTTTGTCCCATTATTTTTGTTCCTTACAAGAATCCCTAAGGTCATATGACACAAAATGAGTAATGACACCTTTGACATGGTATAACCCTACATTTTTGTCTATTTTATTTTAAATATTTCTTCTCCTTTTCCTCATCCAAATTTCCTAGAGGTGTAGGATGTAGTGGGAGAGGAGGATTGAATCTTATCTCGATCTGTTTGAGCTTGATTTTCCTCAAAGACTCCTTGTAAAATTGAGGCCTATGGAGGGTAGCTTATAAATTATGAGGGGAGTGTGGTTCTATCCTCTAAAGATTATATATGGATTTATTTGTAGTTTGATAATGGAAAGTAGAGCCTAATATTAAGAAGAAGGGAAGATTCAAGTTAACAAATGAAGCATATGTAACTGATTACATATTGAGTTAACAAATGAAGCATCTTCTTCTAGTTGGATTTTCCCCATATATATATGTATGATCCCTTCTAGTTTTGGGTTGTTAGTATTTTCAATTGCACGCACCTTTCAATCTAGTCAAAGTTCAATTAAAGTCTCTTGTTACTGTAGGGTTATAAATCCTCATCCCAATGTGGCCCATATGTCTCCAGCCTTGTGATCTAATCATTTGGTGACAAGTGTCATGAAGGGTGATGACTAAGACTAGGGGTAACTTTAAATTCAAGGCTAGGAATGAACAGGCCCAAATCAAGTGAAGGAATAAAATTAAGAAGGTACATGTGTTGTCCCATTCCATGTCAACAACAACACATCCATTCATTGGGAACACAAAAACCTGACAAATCGATGACTCCACTAAATTAGGGTTTATGGTTTACATGTTGAATTGATGATGGAAGAAAGTGGGTGTGTGAGTCAAATTTGAGTCCATAAACCCTCCCATATCATTAAGGCATGCAAATAGTCTATCCATGTCAAATTTCAATGCATACATAAACAGTTTGAAAAAATTTCAACGTTGGCCCCATTCACAGGTCATTGTTTCCCGTGTCTAGTCCTAGTACAATTTCCTTGTAAAATTTGAATAAAATATTTGAATAACACAAATTCAAAACTTCAAATTCAATTCAAAAGAAGTGTAGTTGAATATAGAAAAAAGGAGAGGTATATTGTTTCAACGCAAATCAAAACCAACAATTTTCGATGTAGATACTATTTCAAATTTGGACGAAAATACTGCAGAAAGGAGAGGCATATCGAACAATTTTAGATGAAAATATGACATATATTTATTTGTCACATGAAATCCCTGGGATGACATACCTACATCGTTAGTATGATATGTTTTCGAAATTGCTAAATCCGATTTCTGCAATTTCGACGGATTTGCATTGAAAATGCTCATAAATGGTGTTTTTTTATATTTTTCAATGAAACATAAGAACTTGGCATCCACGTCGACCATTACCATAAAAATGGCTTATATTGTCGAATTAATGCCAAAATAACAATGTGTTGCTTTGACAAAAGATTGGGATTGATCATATTTTATTCAAAAACGACAAAAAATTAAATTATGGTTGTCATTCATTGGATTATACAAAAATATAAACATAAAAATGTAAATCCATGGGATGACATACCTACATCGTTAATATGATTAGGCGCAGTCACGCAGAGCTCCTCTTGGTTTTGAGAATAGTTCATTCTCTACTAAACAGGGGAAACCACGTGAAGGTGGAAGCTCTA
>SNQJ01S0038653.1:57288-67388 GCA_010110895.2 Picea sitchensis
TGCATGGTGTATTGTGGTGTATTGGTGTAACTCTTATACTATTGTTCATTGCTCATTGGATATAATTGAATGGTTTAAGTATAAGTTGAAAAAGTTTTTTAAATTGTACTGGATACTGATTCACCCCCCTCTCAGTATCAACAGCTATTGTGTTCTGGTCTTTGTAGTTGGCCCCTTTGCGGCTCGGGGGGCTAAGGGGGAAGAAGAGTGCCCCTTGTGTTGGTTGGGAGGTATCGGTGAAGTCTCTATGATTAGAAAGCAAATTAAAGGAAGGAGTGCAAGACTTGAGAGCCATATTCATTACACAACATTCATTGGTTTTGGTATTTTTTTTATATTCTTATTTCATTTATATTATGAGTGTATTAGTATGATATATTGATTGAGTCATTGTAGAATCATCAGAAGGTCTGAGTGTCAAGTGTTGTGTTTGATGCCAAAAATTTAATAGTTACAATGTTATATTTTAATCCTCTCTGTAATTTTGGACATTTTTTGTACTCTAATCAAGCGACCTGACCCTCATTGTAGAATGTAAATTTTATTATATATAGTCTATGTTTAAAGCCTGTATTTTCATCCATAATTGAAATATGTGTGAGCAGAGTTTTAGTTGAGGTTATGTTAAGAATTAACAACGCCTTGTGATGCAGCCACACCCTCGGGCACATCTACTCTCACAAGATCTTCTCTCTTCTCAGCCCGAAGAACACCAAGGTTCTTATATTTCCCTATCGGGAAATCTGCACCCACAGTTCTCTTCTTCAGTCCCCCTTTCTTTACTTGTCGGGGAATCGAGACTCGTCACTTCGTAAGTTTGATGGTCGATCTCTGGGATCTCGAATCTCCGAGACCCGATGGCCAGTCAAGGCTGACTTTTCTCTTTACCCTGTCGGAACTTTCCTTATCGCGATTTCGCTACTCACGATATCTAACACCTTATCTCCCCGACTCCCGATACCCGATGTGCCGAAAATCCGACGCACACGTGTGAGTTGACCTTTTCGCTTCCCGTCACTTCTATTGGGACTTCGGGGTTCACATAATCATGAATCCTGATGTCAATGGTTTCGGGACTTACCTTTCCCCGAACTCCGATATGGCGTGCCACCTGTCCTCCACCAACTCCTGTGACCCACACGCACTATCCGTCGACTGTCGGGATATCGCGTATCGTGATATCGCAATTCTTGATGAAATAATTTGGAGCTTCAACTCACGAAACCCCGATACCCGATTTACGTGTAGATCCAACGGTCCTGGATGACTTGTTTCAACGCTCTATCTTTTCTAGGCTTAAACCTTCAGGAATACGCCACTGTATTTACCCTACACATCCACAAGATCTGACAGCTCACGGATATTCGTGGATTCTCCTCGGAGAATTTCGTCTGTCCTTCCTTCCTGGCGAAATATACGAAATGACGAGACGTTCTTCCACAGAACTCGTCACCCTGTGCACAAGCCTGCGATGTTCCTTGCAACCTTCAAGGCACAACTTTCTTGCTTTGTCCTTCAATGAAATTGAAGGCCTATCCTTCCTGAGCTTCCTCACGACCTTCAAGTCCTCCTCAGAAACACTCTTTGCACGCACTCCTTGTGGCAAACCTTCAACCTCGACGAAGTGTTGAAGTTCCTCGACTCTACGCACTCCTGCAGCAGTAGTCTTCAATTCCTCTGCTCAAAATCGCAACTCTAAGACTTAACTTGGCCTGCACACTCCTTGCACGGCTCCTGTGTCCAACTGCACCTTTGAGGAAATGAGAACAAAATCTATCTCTATTTGAACCCCTCTGTCAACGCACTCCTTGCGGACGATTCGACTACACTCCTTGCAGGAATCCATTGGCTCAAATAGAGAAAAAATTGAAACTCATTCCTTCACCCTTTCAGACTTCAATTCATACATGAAATCATATACACAGCATATAAAAGCAAATGTATAACTGGAAGCAAACATAAATGGAGCATAACATCAATACACAGAAAACAGACACATAACCATGAATTTGAATCAAAGCTTCTTCTATTAATTCAAATATCAGTACATGGGTGTTCTTTTCACAGCTCTCTGCATGCTCTTGCTCTCCTTCTGCTTCAATCAGAATAATGTTACAATGCACAATGAGGGTGTCTATATCCCGTTTCCCTCTTGCGCTCTACAACTGTCTAGTCTAGAATTAAACTCTACCTACTTGCATTAACTATCTTAAATGCCTCCATCTACCTAAGGACGAGAGTAATCCTCTCAAGGTCCATTTACAATGTACAAGTGCGCCTTTTCTTAATGACTACATTTAAGATCGCGCAACAATTCCAAAGTGTTTTTCAAAATTTGTGCTGCCGCTTGTCCAGCTATCCTCTGCTTCCGTGCTGAATCGCTTGATGTGCTGGCGATGCTCCTGCATCATAATCCCTCGCTTGAAAACTTTCATGGGCTCCTGTCCATGATCTCCTGCACGGTCTGTCCACGCTTCTGTATCTCTGCTTCAGTCTCCCAGCTGGCATCTTCTACTGGATGGTTTTTCCACTTGACCACATACTCGAAGTATTGCTTTCGCCTGGTCCTCTTACTCACTCTCTTGTCCAGTATGCATTCCATCTGCAGCTTTTCTGCAACTGGCATCTGCTCCATCCATTAGATTACTGGTTGCTCATCTCCAGTCTCTACTTCTCTATCTCTATATGGGTACAAATCTGCGATATTGAATATCAGAGATATTCCGATCCTATCCGGTAACTCAATCTCGTAAGAATTTGTTCCGAACCATCTCAAGACCTTACACAGACCGATTTTCTTCATTTTCAATTTATTATATGTTCCCCTCAGGAACCTTTCTTTCCTCAAATGTGCCAGAACTAACTCACCAACTTCGAACTGAAGTTGTCTCTTTCGCTGATCGGCTCTACGTTTGTATTCCTAACTCGAATCCAGCAGTCACTGCTTCACCTTGCTGTGAAGTTCCTTCATTGCCCAACGAATTCTTCTGCACTACCGCTGCTAGTAGCAGTATGTTCTGAATCCCTCAGTTCAGAAACTCCCCTCGGTTGTATACCATATATAATCTAAAATGGACTCTTTCCTGTGCTCCTGTTTACTGAGTCGTTGTATGCAAACTCTGCTTGTGGCAATATGTTGTCGCAACTGTTGTGGTGCTCTGTCACCAAGCTTCTCAGTAAGTCTCCCAGACTCCTGTTGACGACCTCGGTTTGTCCATCCGTCTGCAGATGATACGCAGAACTAAACATCAAGTTAGTCCCCAGCTTCTTCCATAAGGTCCTCCAAAAATTCCCTATGAACTTCGTGTCTCTGTTCGAAACTATACTTTTCGGTAGGCCGTGAAGTTGAATGACTTCTTTGAAAAATAGATTTGCGATGTGCGTCGCATCACTGGTTTTTTGACATGGGATAAAATGTGCCATTTTGGAAAATCTATCCACTATCAAAAAGATAGAGTAAAATCCTCTTTGCGTATTTGGCAATCCCAGTATGAAATCCATGTTGATTTCATCCCATGGCCTCTCTGGTATGGGTAACGGTTGATATAAACCTGCATTCTGTCTTTCCCCCTTGGAATGCTGGAAAATTTTGCATCTGTCCACAAATATCTTGACCTTTGATCGCATCCCTAGCCAAAAGTACGACTCATTCAATTTTGTGAATTTTTTGCCATGGCCAAAGTGTCCTGCCAAACCTCCACTGTGTTTCTCCTTTAACAAATTCTCCCTCATGGAGTATTTCGGAATACACAGTTGATTACCCTTAAAGAGTAATCATTCCTGGATCATATACTCGGCCCACTGGCTCCTATCTCTGAGAACTGGATTCTCAGTTGCCTCATACGCCTCTTTGAAATCCTGATCATCTGCGTACATGTCCCTGAGATCATCAAAACCCAATGTTTTGACTCGGAACTCCTGCAACAGTAAACACTTCCTGCTCAAAGCATCAGTGACTTTGTTAGCAGTACCCGAAATGTGCTTAATCACAAATGTGAAATTCTGCATATACTCTACCCATTTTACATGTCTCTGATTCAACTTCTCCTGTTGAGTCACAAACTGTAATGCCCGATTATCACTATATAAAACAAATTCTTTCGGGATCAAGTAATGCCTCCACTTCTTCAGTGCCTGAATGATAGCATAAAAGTCCTTGTCATATGTGGAGTATTTCACTTTCGCCTCATTCAGCTTCTCGCTGAAGTATGCAATCGGTCTGTCTTCCTGACTTAAGACCGCTCCTATTGCAAACCCTCTTGCATCACATTTCACTTGAAATGTTTTTTCGAAAATCCGACAACACCAAAACCGGTTGTTCCGTGATCTTCTGTTTCAACAAGTTGAAACTCTTTTTGGCCTCCACTGTTCAGTGAAAAGATTTATGCCGCTTCTTCACTGTATCTAGCATTGCTGTGCTGATTCCACTGAAATTCCTGATGAACTTCTGGTAGAAACTAGCCAATCCATGATTACTTCTCACCTCAAATATGTTTCTCGGTGATGGCCAATTCTTAATTACTTCCACTTTCTCTGGATCCATTCTCAACTTATCTGCCGAAATAATAAATACCAGATAAATGAGCTTCGTCTTCATGAATGAAGATTTTTTCATGTTTATCAACAACTTCTCCTATTGTAGCCTCCTCATCACTGTAGCCAAATGCTTCAAGTGTTCGGCCACTGATTTACTGAAAATCAATATGTCATCCAAATATACGATAACAAATTTCCCGATGAACTCTTTCAGGACTTCGTTCATCAACCTCATAAAGGTACTTGGCGCATTCGTCAAGCCAAACGGCATGACTAGCCATTCATACAACCCCTCGTTTGTCTTGAAGGCTGTTTTCCACTCATCACCTTCTCTCATGCGAATCTGGTGATATCCTCTTTTCAAATCAATCTTTGAAAAGTACTTTGCTCCGCTCAAGAAATCCATCAGATCATCCATCCTCGGCCATGGAAATCTATACCTGATGGTTATCTTATTGATTTCCCTTGAGTCGGTACACATCCTCCAGCCTTCGTCTTTCTTCGGGCTGAGTACTGTTGGAACAGCACATGGACTCAAGCTTTCTTTGACCAAACCTTTGTCCATCAAATCCTGGACTTGTCTTTTAACTTCCTCATTCTCTTGCAGTGTCAACTTGTACGTGGCTTTGTTTGGCAAACTAGCTCCTGGTATGAGGTCAATATAATGGCTCACACTCCTGACCGGTGGCAATGAACGAGGTAGTTCGTCCACGACTATATCAACGAACTCTTCCAGCAGTTCCTGAATCTCATCTGGAAAATTATCCACTCTTGTGCTAGTCAGAACAATCCTTGGTTTCCTGACCATAAAGAATTGTGGATCCTCCTTCCTCTTCACCTCTGTAAGAAGTTCCTTCCCACTCATGAGAAGTACAGTGTTTCTTACCTCCGACTTCACCTCCTTATCCTTAATCGGAAGCAACATATGGGTTCTCCCATTTTTCTCCAGGGTATATGTGTTCATTCTCCCATCATGAATCACATTTCTGTCGTATTGCCATGGTCTACCCAGCAATAAATGAAAAACATCCATAGGAATAACATCACATAATATTTTATCATTGTAACCACCTATTTTGAATTCAACTAAACATTGTTTAGTGACAGTTACCTGGTGTCCTTTCTGCAACCAAGAAATTATGTACGGGCTTGGATGATCAATCGTCTCCAGCTCCAGCTTTTCCACCATCTCAGTTGAAACGAGATTATCCATGCTACCACTTTCCATAATGACCTTGCACACCCTGTCCTTGGTTTTGCAAGCAGTCTGGAATAATCTGCTCCTCTAGACTGAACTCTCCACCTCCTTCTCAGGTGTCAAAAGAGATTTTCGCATCATAAGCGATCTTCCGCCTTCAACGTCTTCTGCCTCAACATCTTGCCTCTGCACTTCGGTGATGTGAGCTTCTCCCATCTCCTTCTTTTTCTCTGGGCATTCGTAAGACTTGTGCCCATTCTTTCTGCATGTGAAGCATGTAATTACTCCACCTCTTCCTCTGCCTCGACCTCTAGTACGAGGAAAAGTGTTTCCATCAGCATAATCTCCTCTCTGCTCATTATGCTGTCCTCTCTGCTCAACATATGGCTTCCCTCGCTGTGAGGTTCCACCTTTTTCAACTTTACCCTGAGGTTTCTTCCATTCCTACTTGGGCTTCTGGTATTTATCCTGGGCAACGAATTTGCCTCTGGGTTGGCTTCTACCTCGGCCCCTCTGACCTTGCTTTCGGCTCAACTTCTCTTCAGCTTTCAGAGCCAATTGATAATCATCTTCCATCGTTCGGATGGTTAGCATGCTTAATTCATCCTGAATGTCATATCTCAAACCATTCAGATATCTGGCAACCTTCTCATCATCGCTCTCCCAATGACCTGCTCTGATGTTCAGTCGATAGAACTCCTCAGTGTATTCTTTCACTGTCATCAGCTTCTGCCTCAGGTTCTGCATCCTCCGGAACAGAGTAATTTGATAATCCCTGGGGATGAATTTTGTCTTTATCTTTGCAATCATCCTGTCCCAGCTTTTGATCTTCTACTTTCCCTTGTAGCATCTGTCATCTTGTATCTCATCCCACCACAATGCTGCATGTCCTTTCAAGCGTGTAACAACATGCTTGACTTTCTTATCCTCTTCGACTTCTTCATAGTCAAAGTATGTATCTAGAGCTCTAATCCAATCTAGTACTTCCTCTGCATCCAAGTTTCCCTCATAAACTGGAATGTCCATTTTCACTCTTGCACCCATCCTGGTAATGGCTTTAATCAAACGCTCATTTGATGCATCTTCAGATGCAACTTTCTCTTCACGTTCAGCCTCTATCTCTCTTTCGAAACCAATAAGATCCCCTGCACTGGCTGTGCGTCTTTGCGCTGTCTCCATGTCTTCGAGTCTTACTCGGAGATCGCGCATTTGTCTCTCCATTTCTGGATTTGTCGCCTTCCTGCCTCTTCTCCTCGACATCTCCCTATCCTCTGGATCAGGTGATTTCCTTTCTCTCCTCAGTGACATGATGAATTCTTTTCCTTGCTACAGAAAGCAAAGAACCTTTCTGGGGCTCTGATACCAAACCTGACGCAACCGCACCCTCGGGCACATCCGCTCTCACAGGATCTTCTCTCTTCTCGTCCCGAAGAATACCAAGGTTCTTATATTTCCCTATCGGGAAATCTGCACCCATAGTTCTCTTCTTCGGTCCCCCTTTCTTTGCTTGTCGGGGAATCAGGAATCGTGACTTCGCAAGTCTGATGGTCGATCACTGGGATCTCGAATCTCCGAGACCCGATGGCCAGTCAACGCTGACTTTTCTCTTTACCCTATAGGAACTTTCCTTATCGCGATTTTGCTATTCACGATATCTAACACCTTATCTCCCTGACTCCCGATACCCGATGTGCCGAAAATCCGACGCACACGTGCGAGTTGACCTTTTCACTTCCCGTCACTTCTATCGAGACTTCGGGGTTCGCGAAATCGCGAATCCTGATGTCAATGGTTTCGGGACTTACCTTTCCCCGAACTCCGATATGGCATGCCACCTGTCCTCCACCAACTCATGTGACCCACACGCACTGTCCGTCGAATTTTGGGATATCGCGTATCGTGATATCGCAATTCTTGATGCAATAATTTGGAGCTTCGACTCACGAAACCCTGATACCCCGATACTTGAATCAACGCTCCATATTTTCTGGGCTTAAACCTTCGGGAATACACCATTGTATCTACCCTACACATCCACAAGATCTGACGGCTCATGGATATTCGCGGATTCTCCTCAGAGAATTCCATCCGCCCTTCCTTCCTGGAAAAATATACGAAATGACGAGGCGTTCTTCCACATAACTCGTCACCCTGCGCACAAGCCTGCGACATTCCTTGCAACCTTCAAGGCACAACTTTCTTGCTTTGTCCTTCAATGAAATTGAAGGCCTATCCCTCCTGAGCTTCCTCACGACCTTCAAGTCCTCCTCAGAAACACTCTTTGCACGCACTCCTTTCGGAAAACCTTCAACCTCGATGAAGTGTTGAAGTTCCTCGACTCTGCGCACTCCTGCAGTAGTAGTCTTCAATTCCTCTGCTCAGAATCACAACTCTGAGACTTAACTTGGCCTGCGCACTCCTTGCATGGATCCTGTGTCCAACTACACCTTTGAGGAAATGAGAACAAAATCTATCTCTATTTGAACCCCTCTGTCAACGCACTCCTTGCGGACGATTCGACTACACTCCTTGCAGGAATCCACTGGCTCAAATAGAGAAACAATTGAAACTCATTCCTTCACCCTTTCAGACTTCAATTCATACATGAAATCATATACACAACATATAAAAGAAAATGTATAACTGGAAGCAAACATAAATGGAGCATAACATCAATACACAGAAAATAGACACATAACCATGAATTTGAATCAAAGCTTCTTCTATTAATTCAAATATCAGTACATGGGCGTTCTTTTCACAGCTCTCTTCATGCTCTTGCTCTCCTTCTGCTTCAATCAGAATAATGTTACAATGCACAATGAGGGTGTCTATATCTCATTTCCCTCTTGCGCTCTACAACTGTCTAGTCAAGAATTAAACAATACCTACTTGCATTAACTATCTTAAATGCCTCCATCTACCTAAGGATGAGAGCAATCCTCTCAAGGTCCATTTACAATGTACAAGTGCACCTGTAGTGTCCCCAAGGTCGAGCCCCATTTCAAATCAGGATATATGAAATGAATTGTAAAACATGTTCTATAGGCTGGTGAGATGAGTTTTGTAGAAGCTGGTACGCTTATGTGTTTGTTAGGCCAGGGAGCCTAAGGGTAGAAGGCCAAGAGCCTGCTAATGTACTTGTATGTATGTAGAATGATTAATAAAATATAAACACTGCCAGGTGCAGACCGACCACGATGAATGAGTGAAGGGGGACTGAGCGTCCACAGAGTGGGCAAGGGATTAGGGGCTGGAAGGTGGGAAAAGGGACTGAGTGTTGAGCCTAGAGGCTAAGCCTAGGGGGCTTAGGCTTGAAATAATATTTTAATATTATTTCCTAAAAATCCATGTGCATATTATTTTTATCCTAAGTTCCTAGCAAAAAGGAAAGGCGTGTACAGGGAGGCATGCAGATGGAATGCATGCAGTTCCCAGGGTGACAAATGTCCACCCTGACGCATGCAAATAAAACATAAAGGAACAACCGTGGGAGGGGATCACTGGCATTCCATTCGACCTGACTGCCTGAGCAGGAGCCGTATGAGCCAGTCTGCAAGAGACCTCACGTATGTCTGTTCCAGAGAAGAAGCCTGTGTTGGGTGCTGGAGAATGCATGTTTACCCTTGTCCAGAGCCGTGGAGTCTGCCTATGAGAGAAAAACAGTGTGTGCATTCCATGAACGAAATGTCTATGTCAATTTAGGGGAAGAGTCTCTATTTGCCCAGGAAAAGATGAGGGAGCTTGTGCATGGAGCCCTATTCTGAAATCTTGACCGAGAGAACAGCCTGTGACTGTTGAACCGGTTCTTGGGAAGCCTGTGTCCATTTTCCCTGTGTTTGTTGTGGCACGCAGTTCTGGACTGCGGGAGGCTTGTTGGCCTGTGAGTGACTCTCTCCAGGAGAGGGAGTGCGCAGAGGAAGGAAAGAGCTCTTGGAAGCAACCCTGTAGCTGCCACAGAACTCGGAGACTTTCGGTCCGGTCTGTTCTTGTAACCCAAGGTAAGGGAGACTGGTAGCCGAAGGACTATCCAGGTGACAGAGAAGGTTCCCTCTCCTAGGGTGGAACATGCATGTGGGGAATGAGGGTCTGTGGGCAGTGAGCATGGGAGATTCCCGGGAGAGCATTCTTCCTGGTGGTTGTGTGTGACTGATTTCCCTGTAACCTCAGCCTGAGTCTGGATTCCTTGACCTCGGGTGGAGCTTAGTCCCGGCTCGGGGGTGACCCACTGTTGAGTTGAGGAGAAGTGCGGTCTACGGCTGGGAGGTTCATGGAAGGCCTGCATTTGGTTGGTGGATTTCTCCACTGTCACAAGATAAGTGTTTAATTATATTTTTACCACATTTTATCATGACTGTACTGGATC
>SNQJ01S0038653.1:70016-93174 GCA_010110895.2 Picea sitchensis
GGGGGGGGGGTTAGAATGCGAAGGAGTGGGTGAAAAACCCATTTACTATAAACTCGGGACGCAAATGCGCTCGTGATTAAGCGGTCAACAATTTTGGACGACAGAGATTCGCGCGCCCAGATCAACGATGCACATGGGATTCCAGAGACCCCCTGCCTTTCTACCTTTAAGAAAAGGTGGGGGGGGTCCGGAATCGAGGGCGCACCTTTTCAACGATCACAATCAGTGCGCCTGGATCAACGGTGCACAAGGCAATTCCAGACCCCCCTCACCTTTCTACCTTTAGGCGGAGGGCGGGGGTCCGGAATCAGGCGCACATCTTCCCAACGACCGAGATCAGCGCGCCCGGATCAACGGTGCTCGGTCAATCCCATCCTTCTCAGCCGCTCTACTTTTAACTCGCGTGGGCCCCCTTTCCTGTCGTGTCATATTTGTACCATCCTTCCCCTTGCCATCTATTCCCCTCCTGGTAGTGCGATGGGGCTCGCTCCATTTATCCCTTCCTCATCCTCCAACATCTATCCACCTTCCTTCTTCTGATCCACGTGGTCCCTCCCCTCCACCTCATCGCCCACTCACCACCCGCCATTTGTCCCGCTCACTTCCATGCCAGCCTTATCGTGCCCATCACATTTCATCTCCTGCCCCCTCCGCTTATTTACTTCCACCATGTGTCTTCCCCCTGTAACCATCTTTCGCACCTCGTCACTTCTCGTCCCACCCTCATAGTCTCGGCGCCACCACTCCCCTTATGCGCCCCATCCTTCGCGCTGGCCTCCACTCCTATTCGTCAAGCCGTTCAGTTATTCCAGGTGGCAGTGCGAGGAGTCTTCCACGTCCCAAAGGTGCCGATTTGGATGAGTCATCCTCAATCCCAATAAAGTAGTTATTAAGGTAGTTGGTAGTGGTTAGACATCTTCTCCGCTATAATGGGAAAGTCCGGCGACGAATTAAGAGCACATCGATTCACCTGTAGAACTGTCAGAAGCCCAATTGCGTCTGCCATAAGTACATGATCACCCAGAGACTGCAAGTGCAGATTGTCACAAGCCATGCAGACGCAAAGCTCTTAATGCAACGTCTCGATTTTTTTGCTGTAGTTGTTTCGAGTTTATGTAGGCGTTTTTGCCATTTTTGTATCTATCGATGGTAGAGCAGAGCTCCCTACTGTAAAGTTTTAACAGATATTCTAGTTTTCTGGGTATGCATTTGTATTTGAGATTTCTTGTTTTATGACAAACAGTTTTCCTATCCCATCTATGTTTTCCTCTCATACCTGAGAATTCCTGATTGACTGATTCTCGCGAATCATTGTAGTTATGTTATGATGAAAGGTTCATTGTTGCATGATTGGATTCTCTGGTTTTGCGTTTGAACGTAAGATGATATTGCCTTCGAACGTCTTCTTCTATAGTCTGTTAGTAACTCCATGTTAGTGCCAGACCTCTGCTTTTATCTTATATAAGTCTTCCGCCTATTTCACCATATACTACAACTCACTGTCTGAAGTTTATATAAGACCTCATTCACCCATGCATGCCTAACCTAGTTTCGAAGTTGGAATGATATTGTTTTGATTTGGCTTCCATTCGGTCACCCCATATATAAACCACTGTGACATAAAAATGATGGGCGTCGGGCTCTACTCCTTCTAGCAATCCAGGAGTGACTTCCGTCGCCAACATTTCTGGCGCCGTTGCCAGGGACGAAGTTGAAGATTTTCCCCGGAATTGAATGACAACGATCAACTGATTCTGAAGGTGCATCAGATATCAGAATTATCAAGATTGCTACTATGCACCTGGTGACTCCACTATGACGACTCCACTGGTATGAACCTATTGGGTTAGTTGTGGCTTCCAGCGGTAGACACACGCGGTCCCATCCACAGCTGCCTCTGGCCACGCTTGAAGAAGATCCAGAGCTGATTATCAGGAAAGGGAAGCCTTCTCAAGGAGAAGTTGTTGCCATCGAACCAGGTAATCCGCCATCTCCCTTTGTAGAAACTCCATTTTCTTCACCTCAGTTTCCTGGCAGACCGTTGTCTGAAGTTTCCCGTTTCTTGCATTTCGGGAGTGTTCCTGCCGAGTTTTCCCCTCCTGGTCCGGCATCAGAAGGAGAGATCCTTTTCACTCCCCCCTCCCTCAAAGTTGTTCCTCAGTGCAAATCCCAGGCCTTAGAAGGTTTCATCACCCCTCCTTTGAGTAATACTGCTGCACAGAGAGGAGCATCTGCTCATTTAGTCCCCTTGGCTCTCTCTCTGTTTTCGCCGTTGTCTCCACGAAGCTCTTTTCCGATATCCCCTTCACAAACTCCTTCTCCTCCAAGTTCTCCTCTACCTAATATTCCTATGGCTGGTGCTAATCCCCCTATGACTAGAATGGAGGCTATTATAGCCGCTAGGTATGCTCCCCTCGTGTTACCTCAACCCCTCAATGCCCTCCCGACAGATGGTTACCTCAAGCATCTACCCAAGTTCACGGGTGAGGGGGACGTAACTGCAGATGAACACCTAGAAGCCTTTTATAGTTTCACAGATGATAATGTCATCATGCATGCAGATGTATGGATGAGGATTTTTGTCCATAGCCTCCAAGGCGAGGCTAGAAAATGGTTTAAAGCCCTTCCTCCTGGATCTATTGATGGGATCAAATCTCTAGACAATGCCTTTTTAAGACAATGGGGAGATAAAAAAGATTTCATGTATTATATGACAGAGTTTGGGTCTTTGAAGAGAAAAGAAGGAGAATCTGTCTCTGACTTCTCCAAGAGATTCAATAAAATGTATAATAAAATTCCCGCTGAGATAAAGCCCTCAGAAGCCTCGGCTAAGATCACTTATGCTAGCGCTTTTGATCCTGATTTCTGCCTACTGCTGAGGGAGAGAAGAGCCACTACCCTGGCCCACATGCAAGATGCAGCTGCGGAGGTAGAATCTAACATATTGGCTGTTGACCGACTCGGGAACGCTGCTGATAGAAGCATATCTACGAAAAATCTTGAAGCCTCCCCATCCAGCCCCTCTCCCATGCCCCATCAGACTGATGAGACATCCAGAGTACTAAAATCACTTTCTGCCAGGATGGAGAGGTGGGAGTTAGAAGGGAAGCCCATGTACAAACATCCCCAGAATGATGAGAATAGAGGTTTCAGGAGACTCAATAACAATGGACCACAAAACTTCCCAAGGGAACAAAGGGGAAAAGACAGAGAGGATCAAAGGATTCAACCCCCCATCCAAAATAACCTGGTTACTCATGAGGAAGGAGAGGAGGTAGACGAGTTCGACCCTGAAATTCTTTGTGTTGAGGAAGCCCCTCCTTTTCCCCATTTGACTCAGTCTGCATACGAAGAATCCCTGATGAACATTCAGATCCATGAGTTAGGAAAGGGAGAGAGGGCCGACCACACTTCTCACAGATACAATCTCAGGTCGAGGAAGAAAGGAGGAGACTCTGACATCCAAGATCAACCCGTCATACCAGATAGGCCTACTAAGTCTGCAGCGGCCACCACTAAAGAAAGGAGAGCTCAGAGTGCTTCGTCGGCAGCCAAAGAACCTGTCACTGGGGTAAGGGAAGCTCCTAAGCTGTAAGGGGTAATTTTGAGCATGAAATTCAAAATATTAGAATCCTTGTACCCCTGTCTGAACTAGTTAAAAATGAAGACTTCAAGAGATCCCTCTCCAAGCTGCTACAATCCAAGTCCCCCCAACCTCTCTCTGACTCAGTAAACCTTCAAGACGAGAAGCCATCTGTCATCCTAGGGCCCATGGTAGAAGACAGAGATGACTCATCCCCTCCCTTCTACACCTCCCTGAATATACATGATAAAGTGTTGCATAATTGCCTCATGGATTCAGGGGCCTCTCATAACCTTATGCCCAATATAGTTATGGAAGAATTGGGACTGGAAGTGACAAAGACTTATCATGATTTGTACTCTTTCGATTCGAGGAGGGTGACATGTCTGGGAGTCATCAAAGACCGGGTGGTTTCTTTGTTTCAGTTTCCCATGAAAAGCGTGGTCATGGATATTGTGGTAGCTGACGTTCCCCTCAAATTTGGCATGTTGTTGTCTAGATCGTGGATTAAAAAAATCGGGGGAATGTTGTAGATGGATCTCACGTATGCCACCATTCCGATTTTTGGAGGGGAGCAAAGGATGTTGTACAGAGAAGCTCAATTGACTTACATTGTTAGTGATGAAGCGGACCCCACCAATCACCCCATCTTTGCAATTGACACCGATTTGGGGTCTAGCCTATTGCAGCTCACTGATTCTCCTGAAGAGTCTTGCCAGGTCCGAAAGCAACCCAGTCTCGACTATCCAGATTTCCCTCCAACCCCCTCCATGTGGAAGATGTTTTTCGATGGAGCTTCTTCTGCCGAAGGCGCTGACGTTGGGGTGGTTTTTATATCACCTTGTCAAGAGACCATATCCCTTTCATAGAAGCTGGAATTCGAAACCACCAACAATGTGGCAGAGTATGAAGCTCTTATTCTGGGCATGAGGTCTGCGAAGGAAATGGGAATCAAAGAGATAGCGATATTTGGAGATGCTGAGTTGATTATTCAGCAAATAAGAAAGGCTTATCGCACCAATAATCCCCAACTCAGAAATTACAGAAATGAGGTATGGGACCTGATGAATAATTTCTTCTTGGATTTTAACATTTCTTTCATTCCAAGGGGGGAAAATACTCTAGCCGACTCTCTAGCCATGTCAGCCAGTTCGATCAAGCATCCTCTACCGCCTGGGGTAAAAAGTGATGTTGAGATAAAATACAGGCCCTCTGTACCTGACAATGTCAAACATTGGAAGGTGTTTGAAGATGATCTGGAAATTGAAAGGTTTCTACAATCCGTGGATGAATTTTCTGCGTTACACATTGACCAGGATCCCGACCTGGAAGATGACCCTCATCCTGGGGTATTTTTAAATAAGATCGCCAGTCACCAGATCATTCAACTGCCCAACAATCACATTCCGAGAGGACTCATCCCTTTAGAAATATTGTTCGATGGGAATGACGTGCCAGTAAAAGGCAGGGTTTCAAATGAAGGTGCCGGTGCAACTGAATGCAACATTGGTTCACAGAAGGAGCCTAGGTTCGTCAAATTGTCTAGCAGTCTGACCAGAGAACAACGGGCCGAATATATTGAGTTGCTGAGAGAGTTTGCCAATGTGTTTGCATGGACATACGAAGACCTGAAAACTTACGACACATCTGTTATTGAGCATAAGATCCCGTTGAAAGAAGAGGCTAGGCCATTTAGGCAGAAGCTGAGACAGATAAATCCCATGTTGCTGCCTGTCATGGAGAAAGAAGTGAAAAATTTGTTGGATGCGCAAATCATTGTCCCCTTGAGATATTCCAAGTGGGTGGTCAACTTGGTCCCAGTAAGGAAGAAGAGTGGAGAAATCAGGCTCTGTGTTGATTTCAGGAACCTGAACAGAAGCTCAAGAAAAGACAATTACCCCCTGCCCAACATGGAACACATATTGCAGAAGGTAACTGGAGCAGCTAGGATATCCATGATTGATGGGTTTTCATGGTATAATCAAATATCAGTCATGCACGAGGACAGTGAAAAAACAGCTTTCACCACTCCTTGGGGCACATTCATGTATGCCAAAATGCCTTTCGGATTGATGAATGCAGGGGAAACATTTCAGTGAGCTATGGATATAGCCTTCATTGGGGAGAAAGACCGGTTCGTAGTAATCTATTTGGATGACATCACAGTCTTCTCCAGGTCATACGAGGAGCACCACTGCCACTTGAAAAAAGTTTTCCTGAAATGTCGGAGGTATGGCTTATATTTAAACCCCAATAAATATTTGTTTGTTATGAAGGAGGGGAAGATATTAGGCCATATAGTGTCAGCAGAGGGAGTGAGAATTGATCCTAGTAGGGTAGAAGCGATTCAAACCCTGTCGCTTCCCAGATCTAAAAAGGAGGTTCAGGCCTTTTTGGGGAAGATTAATTTTCTGAGGAGATTCGTCTCAAATTTTGCTGAGCTGGTGAGACACATCACAACCATGCTCAGAAAGGGAAATGAAGTAAAATGGACCGCTGAACCCAGGGAATCTTTTGTCCAGATAAAAAGGGCATTGACTGAGGCACCCGTGCTGATCAGTCCTGACTATTCCAAAGATTTCCTGATTTTTTCTTTCGCTTCTTGTGATGCAGTAGCAATGGTCTTATTGCAGAGGAATGATCAGGGGCGAGAGCAACCTATTGCCTTCTACAACAAGGCATTGAGAGATGCAGAACTCTGGTACGAGATCATGGAAAAGCATGCTTATGCCTTGGTGAAAGCCCTCAAAGCTTTCAGAGTTTATATCTTAGACTCAAAGATCACTGCGTACGTTCCTTTTGCCTCTGTGAAGGACATCCTCGTACAGCCTGGCATAGATGGGAGAAGAGGTAAATCGATTGCCAAGATCCTGGAGTTTGATCTGGAGTTTAAGCCTACCAAATTGATAAAGGGGCAGGGTTTAGCCAAGTTGCTGGCTGAATCCAATTGCAAAGCCCTGGGGATTAACTTCGTCAGTGAGCAAGCTGAGTCATCCAACAAGAGTTCCCAAGGTACTTTATCACTAGTGGCATGCCCCTGGTATAAGGATATCTTTTACTTTCTGCAAGAATTGAGGCCTCCTGATGGCATGGAAAAAAGCAAGGCAAGAGCCCTAAAGCTCAAGGCAGTCAGATATTGCCTCACTGACCAAATCTTGTACTGAAAAGACCCTTTAGGGGTATTTTTAAGGTGCCTGGACCCACAAGAATCCCAACAGGTTGCATTTGATTTCCACAGTGGCCTTTGTGGGGGTCATCATTTCTTGAAGACCACAGCCCATAAGATCCTCCGAGCTGGTACTACTGGCCCACTTTATTCCCTGATATCTACAGGGAAATCAGAGCTTGCATCAAATGCCAAAAGTTCTCAGGGAAGAAGCAGCTCAAATCTCTGCCATTAAAGCCTGTAGTAGTTTCAACACCTTTTCAGCAGTGGGGATTGGACTTCATTGGGGAAATTCATCCGCCCTCAAGTGGCCAACACCGATGGATCCTGACTGTGATAGACTATTTCACCAAATGGATAGAAGTTGTCCCCACCAGGAGCACTTCTCACAAAGTAATTATCAACTTCCTGGAAGATATCATAGCCATATTTGGCTGTCCTAGCAAAATTGTCACTGACAACGCCACCCCTTTCTGGTCTGAGCCTCTGGTCAAGTTTTGTGAACAGTTTGAGATTTCACTGATTCACTCTACTCCCTATTATCCTCAGGGAAATGGACTGGCAGAGTCTTCCAATAAAATCCTGATTAAGCTCATTAAGAAATTACTGGAAGACAATAAGAGGGCCTAGGGTTCGAAGCTCGAATTTGCGTTATGGGCTGATCGAGTGACAACAAAAAATTCCCTGGGCATATCACCCTTTCAACTTGTTTATGGAACCGAGGTTGTTTTCCCCACTCAGCTCGCTTTATCTGTAGCGAAATTCCTCCAGGACATTGAAGGAGAGCCAGACCATATGGTCAGAAGGATTCATCAGATGGTGGAAATACAACTGATTAGGGAATAGGTCATGAACAGGGCCCACGATCATCAACAAAAGATCAAACAGACCTTTGACAGGAAGAGCATAAAGAAATATTTCGAGCAAGGTGATCTAATGCTCAAATGGGATGCACCCAGGCAGGATAGGGGCAAGTACAGTAAGTTTGATGCCCTCTGGTTTGGGCCTTTCAAGATCCTTGAAGTATTTTCAAATAACACGTACAGGTTGCAGGATCTGGTAGGCAAAGAAGTTTTTGGTGGCCCAGTAAATGGGCGTTTCTTAAAAAAATGTTTTTTGTGAGCCGCAGTCGGCTCTTTTGTTTTTGTAAATATTGTTTTTATTTTCGGCTTAATAAAAGACTCCATAGCCCAACAACAAGGCACTGAATCTGCAAAAAGAGTCCTTAGAGCATCACAGAGACGACTCTATCCCCCATGGAGCCAAATGTTAGCGATATTTTTGGTAAGGGGGGGGTTAGAATGCGAAGGAGTGGGTGAAAAACCCATTTACTATAAACTCGGGACGCAAATGCGCTCGTGATTAAGCGGTCAACAATTTTGGACGGCAGAGATTCGTTCTTCCAGATCAACTACGCACATGGGATTCTGGAGCCCCCCTGCCTTTTTACCTTTAAGAAAAGGGGGGGGGGTCCAGAATCGAGGGCACACCTCTTCAACGATCACGATCAGCGCGCCCAGATCAATGGTGCACAAGGAAATTACGTACCCCCCCCGCCTTTCTACCTTTAGGCGGAGGGGGGGGTCCGGAATCAGGCACACATCTTCCCAATGGCCGAGATCAGCGTGCCCGGATCAACGACGCTCGGTCAATCCCATCCTTCTCAGTTGCTCTGCTTTTAACCCACGTGGGCCCCCTTTCCTGTCGTGTCATCTTTGTACCATCCTTCCCCTTGCCATCTGTTCCCCTCCTGGCAGTGCGATAGGGCTCGCTCCCTTTAGCCCTTCCTCATCCTCCAACATTTGTCCACCTTCCTTCTTCTGATCCACGTGGTCCCTCCCCTCCACCTCATCGTCCACTCACCACCCACCATTTGTCCCGCTGACTTCCATGTTAGCCTTATCGTGCCCATCACATTTCATCTCCTGCCCCCTCCACTTATTTCCTTCCGCCATGTGTCTTCCCCTTGTAACCATCTTCCGCACCTCGTCACTTCTCGTCCCACCCTCATAGTCTCGGCGCCACCACTCCCCTTATGCGCCCCATCCTTCGCGCTGGCCTCCACTCCTATTCGTCAAGTCGTTCAGTTATTCCAGGTGGTAGCGCGAGGAGTCTTCCACGTTCCAAAGGTGCTGAGTTGGATGAGTCATCCTCAATCCAAATAAAGCAGTTATTAGGGTAGTTGGTGGTGGTTAGACATCTTCTCCGCCATAATGGGAAAGTCCAACGATGAATTAAGAGCACATCGATTCACCTGTAGAACTGTCAGAAGCCCAATTGCGTCTACCATAAGTGCACGATCACCCAGAGACTGCAGGTGCAGATTGTCAGAAGCCATGCAGATGTAAAGCTCTTAATGCAACGTCTCGATTTTGTTGTTGTAGTTGTTTCGAGTTTATGTAGGTGTTTTCACCATTTTTGTATCTATCAATGGTAGAGCAGAGCTCCCTACTATAAAGTTTTAACAGATATTCTAGTTTTATGGGTATGCATTTGTATTTGAGATTTCTTGTTTTATGACAAACAGTTTTCCTATCCTGTCTATGTTTTCCTCTCATACCAGAGAATTCATGATTGACTGATTCTCGCGAATCATTGCAGTTATGTTATGATGAAAGGTTCATTGTTGCATGATTGCATTCTCTGGTTTTGCGTTTGAACGTAAGATGATATTGCCTTCGAACGTCTTCTTCTACAGTCTGTTAGTAACTCGATGTTAGTGCCAGACCTCTGATTTTCTCTTATATAAGTCTTCCGCCTATTTCACCATATACTAAAACTCACTGTCTGAAGTTTATATAAGACCTCATTCACCCATGCATTCCTAACCTAGTTTCGGAGTTGGAACGATATTGTTTTGAGTTGGCTTCCATTCGGTCACCCCATCTATAAACCACTGTGACATAAAACTGATGGGCGTTGGGCTCTACTCCTGCTAGCAATCCAGGAGTGACTTCCATCGCCAACAAGGTGTATTTACAAGAGATTTAGAATCACAATATGGGAAAGTGTGAGAACATGACTACTTCAATCAATTGACAAGAATTAAGCACTTAGGTTATATAGAATATTATAATTCATAATTTCAAGTATTGGCCACAAGGATGGATGACATAAGTGATGAACATTTGTTTGAAGATTACATGGGTGGATTAAAACAAGATATTAACCATTATATTTTATTAAGACGTCCTACAAATATTATGGAAGCTATGGAATTTGCTCATCATATTCAAGCCAAAAATAAGGCTACACACAATTCTACCATTGGAGCATATACATGAAGAAGAGATATTTTGGGGGTTCATAAGACAAGCATACCTAAACTGAAAAGGTTGACACCTCAACAAATGGATGAAAGAAGAGAAAAATGAATATGGTTCAATTGTGACAACAAGTACAGTAAGGGGCATACATGTGGTGAGAATAAATTATTCTATATAAGATGTGAAGAGGAATAAGATCAATAATTGGAACCACCATAAGATCCAAATCTAGAATATGCTACTCCAACAATATCTTGTCATGCATTGGTTGGCATTAGTACTCCACAAATCCTCAATATACAAGGATACATAAAAAATAAAAAAGGTAACAATATTGATTGATTATCATAGTACTCATAATTTCATCAATTACAAATTAGCAAAATATCTCAATTTCTTTGTGTATCGTGCACAATAGTTTGAAGTAATGATTGGATATGGAGGCACCATAAATTGTTCAAGGAATTTCCATAGTATTAGTCTCAACATGGGGGAGTATTTATGGATATCCCCATGATTTCCATCAAAATGGGGGGTGTTGATGTTATATTAGGGGTCCAATGGTTACAATCATTGGGAACAATGGCCCTTAATTTTCAAGATCGTTTCATGATATTATCCTTAGATGGAAATGAAATTGATCTTAGAGGTATCCAAGGGAAACCCTCTAAAGTTATAACCTCTAACAACATGAAAATTTTATTAAAAAAGGGACACCAAGGTGTAGTTGCGTAATTGTTCTCACTTGATGTTCAAACATATATATCCTCTTATCCGTTGGACCTCCCAATAGTTATCACCAATCATTCCAAGGTATTTAGTGAAATTCCTAAGGGTATTCCACCTACTCAAGATCATGACCATGCTATTCATTTGTAATCAGGAAGTGTACCACCTAGCATTAGGCCTTTCAGGTATCCATATGCACACAAGAGTGAGATTGAGCACATGATCTAGGAAATGTTAGAGGTTGACATCATTCAACCTATCCTAAGTTCTTTATATTCACCAGTGGTGATGGTTACAAAAAAGTATGTTTCATGGCATATGTGTCCAGATTATAGACATCTCAACAAAATGACCATTGAAGATAAGTTTCCTATTCCTGTCATTGATGAATTATTAGATGAATTGCATGGAGAAAATTATTTACTAAGTTGGATCTTCATTCAGGATATTATCAAATCATAATGAGGCAGGAATACATTCCTAAAACAACTTTTGTAACACACAAAGGTCATTATGAATTTTTTATTATGTCATTTGGACTTACTAATGCACCTTCAACATTTCAAATCTTGATGAATTTTATTTTCAAGACCTTCCTTAGAAAATTTGTGTTAGTATTTTTTGATGAAATAATAATCTACAACAAATATTGGGAAGAACATGTACAACATGTTGACAGAGTATAACAACTATAGGAATAGAAACACCTTTATTAAAATCCTTCCAAGTGTGACTTTTAGGTTGAAGAAGAGGAATATTTGGTTCATATTGTATCTCATAATGATGTAAAAGTGGACCCTAACAAAATCAAATCTATGAGAGAATGGCCAATTCCCAAAACCTTGAAGAAACTTAGAGGATTCTTAGGGTTAACAAGCTATTATCACAAGTTTTTCAATAATCATGGTCAAATACCAACACCTCTAACAATATTATAAATAATGAAGCATTTTCTTAGACCAAAGAAGAAACCAAATATTTCAAAAAACTTAAGGAGGCTATGTGTAGTACTCCCGTCCTAGTCACACCAAAATTTACAAAAACATTTATTGTGGAATGTGATGCCTCAAGCCATGGAATTGGTGCAGTTGTAATGCAAGAAGGAATGCCCATTTCCTTTGAAAGAAACGAACTTAAAGGAAAAAGATTAATCAACCCAATTTATGAAAAAGAAATGTTAGCCATATTACATGTAGTTCAGAAATGGAACCCTTACCTAACAAGAAGACACTTCAAAGTAAAAAAGGCTCATTATCATTTGAAGTACTTATTGAAGCAACGATTATCTTCATAATATAAAGAAAAATGGGTTACAAATATGCTAGGTTATGAATTCAAAATTATCTACAAAAAAGGAAAACATAATGTTGTGGTAGATGCCCTCTCAAGGAAATAAGAAGAAATAGAAGGTTCACTATGTGCTATTTCTATTTTTCAATCTAATTGGGTGGAAGAATCAAGGATAGAATGGAAGAAAGATCAAGAGGTATGAAATATCATTCAACAACTGCATGAGGACCCTGGTTCATTAGATAAGTTTGTATGGAAGAATGATTTGTTATGGTATCATGATTTCCTATATTTATGTATGAATACCTAACTCAAACAAAAGGCCCTTTTGGAATTGCACATTTCTCCTATGGGAGGACATTTAGGATTCTTGAAACATATTGCATGATCAAGAAGGATTTTTTCTAGAAAGTTCTTACGATTGATAAAAAATTTGTGTCAGAGTGGTAAGTCTACCAATAGAATAAGGGAGAAACAATTAAGACACCAAGCCTCTGACAACCATCAATTATACCAAGTCAACGATGCGAAGAAGTTTCAATGGATTTTATTACATGTTTACCCAAATCCAAATAAAATCATAATGGTAATAGTGGATCGACTGACAAATTGCGCTCTTTTTTTCTCTCTTTGTCATCCTTTTAAAGGAAGTACAATAGCCAAAACATTCACGAAAACAATTCAAAAGCTACATATAGTCCCCAATATTATTGTTAGTGACAGAGATCCAATTTTCACTGGAAATTTTTGGACTGAATTATTTTCTTGCTTGGGTACTTAATTGGCTCACAAGTCATCTTACCACCCTTAGTCCGATGGGAAAAATGAGATTGTAAATAAATTTCTAGAAGGATATATTCATTGTTTTTCATTTGATAAATATACACAACGGGTCCAGTGGTTTCATTTAGAGGAATGGTGGTACAACACATCCTTCCATACTTCATAAAAAAATTCCCCAATTCTGGCACTTTATGGATATCATCCTCCATCTATTACATCACTCGTGAAAGGGAATACAAAGTTTCAAGGAGTGGAGTACCACATAGGGAACCAACAAGAGGTTCTCAAACTATTGAAGGAAAAGTTTTTTATCACAAAAAATAGGATGAAACAACAAGCATATCAACATTGCAGTGAAAGGGAATTTGAAGTGGGGATTGGGTATTTCTAAGACTACAACCATATAAACAGATGTCCCTCAAGCAACAAAATAAGGACACTAAATTAGCACCCAAATATTATGGCCCCTATAAGGTTTTGCAAAGGATTGGAGGTATCGCTTACAAATTGGAGTTTCCTCCATCTTCACATGTGCATTTAGTCTTCCATGTTTCTTGCTTAAATAAGGTAATCAACAAGAAGATCCTAATTAAAACTATTTTACCAAATATTAATGAAAAAGGGAAAATATTACTAGAACTAGAAACAATCCTTGAAAAAAGGATTAAACAACTGAGAAATTGAGCAATCACAAAGTACCTTGTCAAATGGAAGAACCTACCAATGGAAGAGGCAACATGGGAAGATGATTTCTTCATGCAAAAACACCCGCAATTAGTCAAGTGAGGAAGACAACACTTTTTTGAAGGGAAGGGGCATGTTAAGACCTAGACAAAGCCACATTTTATGTGTAAAACCCCTTATGAAGCCATAGATATTGAATCATTACATTTATAGTATTATAATTGTATGTCGGCTAGGACCCTTCATGGTACCCTTTCATTATAATTGTACTCTCTCTCTCTCTCTCCCTCTCTCTGTCACACACACACACACACACACACACACACACACACCAAGGGCACCTAGTCTTAGGATAATATTATCTCATCTCATATTGTATTATGAATTAGATATACTATAAAAGGAGGTTTCCCCCTTGAAGTGGACTGTATTCATTGAATTTTTATCATTTTTAAAGGCATTGGATCATAATAGGGTTATGAACCAAATATTGGCTGCAAGGCCTTGGCATCTGAATGAAATGAGAATCCACCAACTTGGTGGTGGAAACCCATCTAGAAGTTTAATTTTTTTTCTAAATAAATAAAAATTCATGTGGATCGTCCTCAACAATAAGGCCCTCACTTGAAATATTCTGCAAAAAATAAGCTTTAAAGGACATGGAATATGTTTTTTTTGTGAAGCATATTTAGAAAACAACTCACATATTATCATCTCTTACTCTTACTTGAAACAAGTCTGGAGAGAATTAGAAGGATTAATAAGACTTCACAACACTTGGGAAGGGAACACTATTGAAGAATCTCTTAGAATATGGTGCCAAAACAAGGACACAAAGAGGTACAAATATATTCCCCTCACTTATGCTTAGGGAATTTGGCTAGCCAGAAACTCCAAACTAGTCGAGGGTATGGACACATTACCTATCAAATGTGTCACTCTAAGTCTCAACATCCTATGTGATTATCCTCAATTTTCTCTTCCTCTTACTCACAATTGAGTTACAACAGATCAAACAAACAAAGATATCCCATAATATTTATTTGATGGAACCTCATGAGGTACTCCATGTAGAGGTGGGGCTGGGGGAATTATATTTCTCTCTACAAATTATACCATTTCCTTCAAAACTAGAGTCAGACATGCCACAAACAATTTCAACGAACTTATGGCTCTTAAATTGGTCCTCATGCTAGCCTCGAAAGAGGAGTCTCACAAATTCAAATTTTTGGAGACTCACTCTTAGTTATCCAATGGAATATGAAAGAAGATTTCACCTTGAAAATTTGTATGCTGCAACCTTTATTTCTAGACACCAAGAATTTGCAAACAACTTTCACTCATATCTCCTTTTCTCATTTTTATAATGAAAAAAATACAAAAACAAGCATGCTATATAAATAAGGATTGGAGCTACATATCAAGGGATATTGGGAAATCCTTGAATCCTCTCAAGGACAATATTATTCTTATCTTCATGATCCCTAATTTTAAATTTTTTACTTTATTCGAGAATATGGATCAATGATCTGAGCACTTGTAATTTTCTGAATAGTTTTGGGAACTGTATGTATATTTATGAAAAATATTAAAGATAATTTTTTTGGGAAAGGGACTACTACAAAATAGTGATATAAGCAAGTTTTTATTTTGTTTTGTTTGCATACTATTATAGCATAGTGATAGAATATGATGAAGAATTTTTAAGTCTCTCTTTCTATATGACCTTTTGAGGTAGGTTGGAATACTACTCAATATCTACTATTGTAATTTTGTCTGGCTTAATAAAATTAATTGACCTTTTTCCTTGGATTTTATATATATACAGATAATTATATAATAACAATAATTATGAAATTAAAGAGTTTTTTGAAAAAAAAATAGGAACATTGAGGGTTGGTTAGGAGAAATTAATTGTAATATAGGAGTCAAGCAAGTTTGTTTCCTATCCATACCCTTTTTGGAATATACATTGACAAGTTAGAAGATTGTTTGGAAGAAGCAGGTTGTGTCAGTCTGACTCTCACTGGTATAATCATCATCCTTCTTATTTATATTTATGAATCATATTGTTCTTATTGTGAGGAATCCCAATGATGTTGGCAAGAATCTAGGAATCCTCAAGGATTTCTACTCTAGTATGGGTATGATTGTTAAAATTGAAAAAATGAAGGTTGTGATAGTTAAATCCAAAAATATCACTTATGATAATTTCATATATGAAAACAACATCTTGGAGGAAGATCCTTCATACAAATATCTCAAAATCAGTATTCATTACAAGCTCAAGTGGAACTATAACATTGAGAAAAGGATAAAGGGAGGGTGGAAAGCTTATTATGGGCTTGAAAACAATTGTAAATCAACTGACCTTTGACTATGGGATAAGAAAAAATCCTCTTTGATACTCTGATTACTCTTGTTATCTTATATGGATGTGAAGTTTGGGGAGGAAATATCTCTAGAGAATCATGGAGAAAGATAGAAAAAATCCAAAATAATTTTATAACTTATAATCTCAAAATTAAAGGCAATACACCCTATCATATCCTCCTCATAGAAACGAGTCTTTCTCCCATTGAGAGCATGGATATGAATAGGTACCTAATGTACAAACACAAGAGAAACAACATGGAAGACAAGATACTTCCCAAAATTGCGTCAAACTCCATCGAAAACCACCCGTGGCTCAAGCGGGGATGGAATAAAGATGCCAAGTTGACTAAATCATTGGGGAATAAAGGAAGAGGTCATTTTGTAGAGTAACAATAATATTAAAAATATTGTTACATCTAAATTGAAGGAGAAATTTTGGTGCGATAAATAATTAGATGATAACAAAAAAATAAGATACTATAAGGAGATGATCAACCCTAATCTAGAACATCAAAAGTATCTCTCTATTGATCATTGAACAATTTCCAAAATTCCATGGGTTGAAAGAATAAGTCATCTTTGAGACAGTAAGAGGGTTGAAGATAAAAAACACTTTCTCTTAGAATGTCTTGCATATAGCCAAATTTTATCACAATTTCAAAATATTTGTCACAATATTGTCCTTCATAACCTTCTAACTCATTAAACCTATGGTGATCTTGCAATGCTTCTCTTAATGTTTCTTGAGCACATAAATAAAATTATAATGAAATCCAAGTAATTCCTTACCTTTATTAAGGTTTGATAGACCCAATTTGGTCTTAGTGGATGTTAACCACCACCACCACCATCATTATCATGTTATATGCGGGTGACAGTGGGATAAAGAGAATTTAGAGGTTTCTTTTTCTGATAGATTTTTTTTCCAAAATTTTACATGAATTTTTTTGGAGGTCATAGTCTCATGTAATTTATGGGAACATCAACCATGGAATTTTGTTCGTAGTGTTTTTGGACTTGTTGAAAATTGGACAATATGAATTTCCCTTATAAAGCTCTTTTATATGTGAAGTTCTTTTGTATTCATCTTATAAATATCTCTTTAAATACTTTAAAAATAACAAATATAGGAACTATAATGGTAATTTTTAATATCCAAGTTAGAAAAATAAGTATTTATACGATAAAATCATGAAGGTGGGTTACACTTTTGTGAGAATCGGATCTTCAAAATTCCTAGCAGTCTTTTTTCGGCCAAACTCCTAGTTTTTTCGATCGAAAGGAAAATGTTTTTGGTCGAAAGAGTTCTTAGTCTAACCTTTAGACATCAAATCGAATGGTACCATGAAAATTCCCTCGACTGTAGGCTACTAGATTATCCTGATGGATTTTTTCATCTGGTAACCTTTTTTTGGTCGAAATATGTTTTCGGTCGAAACATTCTTTCGATTGAAAACATATTTCAACCGAAAACACCTTTCAGCCGAATTTTTTTTTATATATCACCCACTCATCGACCATTTGATAATTTTCTGAGCTGGTGAGTGTCTACTGATCATTTTTTGGTGGTCATTGGAGGTCATTGGTGGAGGTCATTATTGATGTTCGTGGTGAGGGATCTAGTCTAGGTTGTTGTACGTGGCAAGGGATCCAGTTCAGGTGCTTCACCAGTCCAAAAGCTTCGGGTTGAAGGTAACTCTAAACTTATGTGTTAAATTTTTGTTTTAGTAGGTGTACAAGGCCAAATTCAGGCCTGTCCATGTGCATGGACATTGTAATTTCATATTAATCACATGTATCATACAAATGCTTTGATTATTGACAAATCTAGCTATTCTGATATACATATAGATCTTTTTTTTTGAAATATGATTTTATCCTAAATCTGTTCTTATTGTTTATTTCCACACATATATATACATATGTAAAAAAAAAACAAATTTAAATTTAATATAAGATATAAAATTTTAAATTTAAATTTTAACCTTAAAATTCAAATTTGTTAAAACAAAAATGAATAAAATATAATTAAAATATACTAACTATTATTGAGCAATACAATGTTACCTATATGCAATCTTTGTGTCAATTCCAAGAGGCGTCACTACTCAGTTCACTTTATGCCAATATTCTTTTCCAATAGGAAATCCCAGAGGCAATGACAAGAGTCAAGGCTAGGAGTGCCAGTATACCCATTTTGCAGTATGAGGTAGTGGTCCAGCCAGAATCTCTACTCTGTGCATGAACATATAGGAAGGAAGAACATATACCCATTGAACCTAGACTTTGTGATACAAGCTGCCAATGCTACAATGTCCATTTTATACAACCTTCTATTTACAATTTTGTTTTTTCCTAGGAGGTTGTCTAAGTACATGGACATGGCCGAATTCGACCCTTTCCATGCACATGGACATGACCGAATTCAGGCATATCCATGTACATGGACAGGTTTTGCATAGGTAGTTTAGCATGTTGTTTCACTAGTGGATCTATAAGCAGATTAGTATAGAACCTATCTATATTCCATAAATCGACTGTCTAGTCACATATAAATTGAAATGAAAAAAACTATACACTAGGATATAGAGAAGGTAAATACTAAGGTCTAGGAGTTATAACCCTCTCATCCCCTAGCCAAGAATTACGATTAGAGACACGTGATGAAGTCAATCATTACCTAATAAATTACTTACTAAACACCATAAGACAATTCATAACCTATCTTATCTTAATGCACCAATCCTCATTTGATTTGTTCAAACGTATCAATGTTTTCTTTCCCCTTTATATGTATTTCTTTGAAAATTAAATATGTAAATTAGTTTCATTATATCCCTAAATTAATGTATATACTTAACGAAAGATCCATTGGATAGTAACTTGATTTGGATTTTTGATAGATTTATCTCTTTTCCAATTCCATCTAAAATCCTAATATTGTAAACACTATAAATGCATTTTGTTAACAATTCATATTCTTTGAAATCATGAAGAAGTTACATACTTGTTGAGACCATTTCCCACTTCCAAGTTTCCATCCTCTTTCTTTTTTCCCAACTTCTTTTTTCCATTTCATTTCCCTCTTCTATACTTACCTGAATTCCCCTTTTCTTTTCTCCCCTCTATTTTTCCCTTTCTAGTTATTATACTTAGTAGTTTTTCTTTTCTGGCGGGTTCACGGACTCACGGGTTTTCATCTTCATCCATACTCCCATATCATGAGTTTGAATGACCGCCATATTATTTTATACTTAACCGTTTTTACAGTCCCGGGTTCACGGGTTCAAGCTTTCATATTTCAAGTTCCGTGATATCCATTTTGCACCAAAAGATCTGAGACATTATGACCATCGGACTTATCGAGCTCCTAAATATATCATCTCTCCTATATTGAGTCCGACCGACCGCATTACAACACTTATCCTATTTTTGACCTTTCAAAAATTCCAAAATCCTAATTACTCTCGTTCGTCCGCGCCATCCTCGTGCTTTTCCCAATATCCATTTAAGGATATTTTAATGCTACTAACTCATCATGAAGGTTCCCTAAATATCGTCATTAATAAGCGAAGGGCTTGATGAGATTTCTCATTAAACCACATTAAAGCATGATTTGACAAATATTATATTATCGTTATCTCTCTCAAGCGCTCATTGAAAATATTATCTGGATTAAAGTAACACGCTCATCAACTTATGGCCGTAGCAACTCGACAACATTTCTGTGGTGATACGTTAATATTTTTGGGCATGAGGACTATAAATTTAAATGGTCTAGAGAATATTCTTACTATTCATCCCCTTCTTCTTAGAAGGAAGTGATTTGGACATCCAGAATTGGTCGTGCAGGGTGTGTCCCTGAGGTTTTCGACTGGAAGGAACTAGTTGCATGGTGTGTTGAGAAATATATACCAAGTCAGTGTATTATTCAACTTCAATACGATTCTCCCATCTCTCTTTCACCTCAAGTGTTCTATAAGATGTTGAAACTCCCTGAACCAACACTTACATTCAAAGGAGAGGATTGCAGGTATTTCCTGAAAAAGTATGGCAATGGCCTGGACCTCTTGCCTGAGTTCTTGGATAATATCGTGGCCATCCCTAAAGATATTACCAGGTTGCAGGTCAACTCGTTCAAAAACCCCTTTTAGGAAATTTCTTGGTTATTCACCAAGGTGACAGGACAAGAAATTATCACCAACATTTCCCGCATGATTCTTTATATCTTGTACTTTGTTGTCAAAGAGAAAGTTATTTTCGATTGGGGAAAAATGATTTCCATTGAAATATCCTCCCAATTGTCACAATACAAAAAAGATAAGAAATTATTTATGGCTTCTTATTCGGTGTTTGCGATAGCATATTGTTGTCAATTTCCTAAAGTGTCTATCTGTAAGAGGGTGAACTATGAACTTGACCCAGTTACCTTCTCGTACCAATCATTGTGGAGACACAAAGCTTCTTTGCATTTCTATGAAGTTTTCAATGATTTTGTCTCATTTTTCGAAGGATTATTGTTTGGAAAATATACCCCCAGAATATTCGACCAGGCAAATAAATTCCTGGATAAAAAGGGGACGTTGGAGCAAAAGAAAAATCAAAACGTTATCAGGATTTTTGGTTCTAAGGAAAATCCCTCCTTTCTTCCATGCCATGTATCTGATAAAAAATTTATTATGGAATTTGCAAGGCAGTATAATTTCTGGCTTCACTTTTTTCATGAGAAACGAAAAAATAAATTTATACCCTTGCCTTGGAAAATTAGGGACTTTATATTTAGGAATATAAACAAAATCGATGAATTTGCAAACCACTTCCACAATCTGAATCTCAAATATTTTGAAAAGATAAAAGGGTTTGAACCTAACAAAATTTTTGTGGAACATATGTTGGCAGTAAGATTCAACAATTCATTTATCCATATTGTTTTGAGTGAAGAAGAATATAATAACTTAGGTGCTCCTACTCACAATACTGGTGACTTGGAAACGATACTCAGTACCAATGATGTTTACAAGCAGAAAGGAAAGGGTCCTAGCGAGAAGAGTGCCTAGTCCCCAACTGTTACTCCTAATACTACAACATCTTGGAGCAATGCTCCAATGACCCACCCATCTAGAAAAGTGACCAACAATAGTTTAGGTGGTGGAGGAGAAAAGGAACCCCCTCTGGGAAAAATTGAGAGATCGCACAAGCTTCCTCTCAGAAAAAAGAGAAAAAGTGTCGTTCAAGAGGAAGAATATCAACGCATAGAGAGTGACATCAATAGCTTATCCCTTAAAGACATGGAGCTCGAGGAATATATCGAGAAGATGTTTCCCACAATGGATCAACCAGGGAACATGGCCAATCATAATTCATCATTGGAAATTATTGAGAATGAGACCTTCAATGAGGAAGAGTCATTTGATTTTCAGAGCGTTGTATTTGATAGGGAATCCAAGAAATTGATTATTGATAAAAATGATGTGAAGAATAAAAAAGGAAAATCTTGTTTAGAGGTTGACCTAAGAGATATGCAGCCTTCCCATATTTCTATCATTATTAGAGAAATAAAGGATGCTCTGGATGACTCCATTGGTGGTCTTAAAGTGGAAAACACGAAGTTGAAAGAGAGGATCAAGGAACTAGAAGATGCCTTAATTCTTCTTCCACTTCTTGCCAATCCTTTGACAATCGTTGGACGCACCACACCCACTGCTAAATTAAAAGGATCCTCAAGCTTACTTACATCTGTCAGGAGCTATGTGGAGAGAAATATTAAGAAAATAATGGGATTGATCACAGAGGCTTGGGAAACTTCGAAAAACATTGTTTCTTTTGGATCACGGGTGCATGCCTTCGACGAGTATTTGCAAGCCGAAATAAAAAATGAAGAAGGTTTTTATTTTGATGTTGTGTTACCCTTTGGAAATAGATTTTCCAACATGACAGAACTAAGGAGAAGAGAGGAGGATTTTCCCTCACCAAGCTGGATAAAACAGTTGAACGCGTGCTGGAAAGAGAAGATAAAAAACTTGAATAATAATATTGTTCAAGCATGCAGCCAAGATATATCAAAGAGGGAAGAATTATTCAAGAGGCTCACATAAATAGACTTAGCCAGAAGTATTAACGAAGTACAAGACCCCAAACTAATTCTCAACTCGATATTCCTCACAAAGCAGTAGTTTGAAGAACAAGTTGATATTTTTAAAGGGTTGTTAGTTGAAAAATTATATGGTATACTTGGATATGATGAGGATGACATAGACAATTGGCTAGTCGACTACTCCATGAAAAATCAGGAAATTGAAGAAGCATTACATGTCATTTCCCTTGATATGATAGACTTGGAGGGTGAGTTGTTCAACATAAAAATTCAACATGAAATCAATGTCGCACCAATGAAAATTTATATTGCAGAATGGTTTAAAAAAGATATCGAAAAATTGACCACCGAGGGGAAAGAAACAATTGAGACGATCCTGTAACCATTAATGAATACAATAAAAGGACACCAACAAGCAAGTGAATACAGGAGAGACCATCATAGTAAGTTTATGTTGATAACATACTTATTTATTTATCAATTCCTTCATCTAGTTATTCCAACTCTTTCACTAGAAAGGTTTAACTGGAGACTGATAACTCCTCTTTTCTTCTTACCAAGGCTTGTTGTTCTTTAATGCCCACCATCTTCCTTCTACAATATTAATTCTTGTGTATATTTTATTAATGGTCCGCGGGAGCCCAATCCAAGTCTTTAAGACAAACACGTTTTAAATTTCAAAGAATATGTAACAAACTATATATTTTTAGAAACTTCAAGAGAGCTACTTCAGTAACAATCTCGACTGTACTTTGTAATCTAGAGTTTTGAATACAAAGTATTTGAGGTTGATCTATCATTATCTTTATTTGAGCTTCCTATCTTCACTCTGTTAAATTTCTCTTATGCATGCAAACCATCTTCTTTTTATTTTTATGTGATCATAAATCTTTAGTCAAACTATGATGGATGTGAGGAAATTTTGCTTATTTGCTTTAAATGTGTGAATGTGCTTGGTTCCTAGTCCTTTCTCAGGAACTTTCTTTAAGAAAAAAAAAAAACATTTTCCTTTTCTTTTTCTTGTAATAATCTTTATTTCTTTGAATTACTATGACGGACTTCTCCAAAGTCCCACATTCTGAATACCTAGAATTCCCAAGAAAATCTAAACAAAAGTACCACCTCTATAAAAATGCAGGGGGATCTACATCCTCGTGAGGTTGCCATTTCGGTCCTAACGGATTCAA
>SNQJ01S0038653.1:93285-117219 GCA_010110895.2 Picea sitchensis
ATCAAAAGAATTTGAATACAAGTATGAATTCAATTGTTCCTTTAAACAATATTTAGTTATAGTTTTTACGCTTGCAATCATAGATAGTTTCATGGGAATAAAAAATGTTCATCGCATCAAGATAAATACCCAAAACTCATAAAATATCGTTAAGTTGAGAGCCAAGATCATGCAAATCCAAGCCAAATTGTGTAGAGCCTCATCGTCACTAGACCTATAATAAGACTAAGGGTTACCCCTAGACATGATGATGGAAAATCAATTGAATGACCCAATCTGTAGGGAGATTCACATGTTTAATGTGTTCCAAGGAGGAGAATAAGCATGTAAAGTTGTTCCCGTGTTGGTCAAGAAGAAGCCAATTCCACATGAGGCAGTGGGTGAAAGTCCATGATTGAAAAAACTTGGACACATCCACTAGTCATGATGGAGGCCATGAATTAAGAAAAAAAACCTAGACCAATAGTGGAAAGGGAAATAGGGTGTGTTCC
The DNA here is from genome assembly GCA_010110895.2 of Picea sitchensis. NCBI lineage: Eukaryota > Viridiplantae > Streptophyta > Pinopsida > Pinales > Pinaceae > Picea > Picea sitchensis. The sequence continues at coordinate 93,777 of SNQJ01S0038653.1, forward strand.
CATTGAACCTAGGTCAAAAAGTAGCCTGAAATTAGCTTTGTTAGGAGAGGAATTACAAGTGAAACTATAGGTCATTTTCTTGTTATGAATTTTTGGGAATTACCAAACCAAGAAAACAACTCCAATTAGTGGAGGACAATGAAAAAATAACCAATTTCCTCATGTTCGTACATACTTGGTAGAGAAACCTAACAATGGTGCATGTCACCTCCCTTTCACCACATTCTTTTGAATTGGGAAAATAGATTTTCATTGGGAAAATATACTATGATTCAAATGAGTATTGTTGGTGGGTTTTGTCACAAGGATGTGCCATAAAACCCTACTTTGATTAGTTGTATTCTTAAAGGTATATGAAATCAAAATAGAGATGAAATACATATTCATGTGATGCAAGAGCATCGCTCCACCTCAGCGAAAGCGCTAGCACGCCAGCACACAAACACACAATGGAGAAAGGGAGAGGCATTAAACCTCCCATTTTTAAATTTGAAATAATCCTATACGAATTTTTGTGTTGTAAGGTTGTAAATGCTAAGCCATGACTTTATACAGGTAGTGGTTGAATTTCATTAAAGGGTTTCTTGTAGTAGGCCTAATCGTGGTCAGGTCTGGGTAAATATTTATGAAAACTTCAATGTAATAGATGAGGTTAGGTGAGAGAGGACAAGCTCGCAGATCCCTCTTTTATAAGGAGATATTGTATCAGATTTCATAAGGCAGATAAGCAGAGAATGATAGAGAGGTCTAGGTAGAGCGGCCTAAGGAATTAGAATAGTTCTAAGAGAGAGAGATTGAGAGAATTGGGACTCTGTTACAATCCAGTTTGTTGTAAATCATATGTATAGACACATAGAGATAATACAAAAGCAATTTTTCCTGCATACAGTGTGTTTATGTGTTTGTGATTATCATTATGCTTTTATATGTTTTTATGTATTTTCATGTTTTCAATGCGTAACTGGTGAAGTATTGCATGAGTTTCAATTGTTTCTCATATTTGAGTTTCCGAGTGCAAGGAGTGCACACAATCCACGAAGAGTGCATTGACAGAGGTCTAACCTCAAGGGAAATCTCAGGAGGGATACCATTGAACCTTCATCAGCAAAAGTGCAAGGAGTGCACGGGAAGATCTTTGTATTGAGTTCAAAGAGAACCATATTTATTGAGAACTCTGTAGAGCTCTTCCAGGTGGGCATCGAGTGGGTGAAAGTGTGCACATAAGAACTTTGTGTTGAGTTCAGTAAGAATCAGAGTTACCAAATACTCTATGAGGAAAACCTCTACAAGGAGTGCATCGAGAAGAAGAATGCCAGGAGGGCGAGAAGCATTTCCTTTTCAAGAAAATCCTTCGAACTGAGTTATTCGAAATCTAGAGAACGCAAGGTGTGCATAAGAGATCGAAATATTCAAGGAGATCAAGATCAAAAGGGATAACACAAAAAGAGCGCATGAGACAGACTTATTCTAAGTCCATAATATCAGAAGAGATAACGCTTTCAGAGACGCAAGTGAGACCAAGAATCAGGTTCGCATGAAGGAAGAACAAAGGTCGAGACCTTCGAACATTGAAAAACTTCCAAGTCTGAGAAGAATTTGAAAGCTCAGGAGAAGGGCATCGAGCGAGTGCAAGGAGTGAACCAAGAGAAATCTATTCGAGTTTTGAGAAAAGAGAACTGTCGACGAGAAAGACACTTACAGATTTGTTGAACACTCTATTGGCTCAGAAAGGTGTGCTTGAGCAGGAGATTTCCAGGAGGTCACCAAAGTCCCCTTTGAAGGGAAAGGAAGGAAGATTCCCTTAGAGACTAAGCCATATGAAAGCTCAGGAGAGATTGCACAAGGAGTGTGCAGAAGTGGACTTATTCCAAGTCCAAAAAGCTCAGGGGGAGTAGCATGAAGCCGCATGCAGAGCGCAAGTATGCGCAGGGCCGAAGTCATGATCCATTGACAAAGCTCATGAGGTAAAATGTAGGCGAGACCCAAAGTTGTAGGGCTCGCAGGAGACAAATTGAAGGCTGAATCCTTTTGAAGCATCGAAATCTTCCAAGTCTGGGAATAAAGGTGCCAAATCTCAGAAGGAGGATCACAACATTCGTTGGATAAGCCACAGAGGGAAGATATGGACCATTATATCTATGTCCAGAAAAAAGAGGAACGTGCATAGGAGGAGATCATATATGGGCCGTAAGATTTGAGCACAGAGGATCAACAGCCATTGGACCTGGAGGAATATGCATGAAACTTAACCCTTGTGTATGTAAGAGAGTGGAATTGTCAAAGTCCCGAAGTTCCGAAATGATAATAACTGACCATCATCAGAGGTGACAGATGACAGCAGATCTGGAGTGTTCATGGAATTGAACACTGAAAGATTTGCAAGGAGTAGAGGAGCAAACTCGCGAAAGGTGAAATCGGGAAATCTTTCTAGCCACTGGATCTGTTGTGACAGGTTGTGGAGATTCGCACACATCGAAGGATCAGGCACCGGGAGAATGAAGGTGAAAACAAGAGTAAATACCTGGGGAGTTGGGAGCTGAAATATCCTAGCCATCCATCGAGAGGGACACGTGGCGAGAGATCAACATTTCGCTGACTCGTTGTTGGAGAAATTAAAGAGGAGGAGTTTTAAGAACTCGCGAGACCCAAAATAATGATTAGATCTGGAACATTGATCACAAGGAATAGTGACCATTGATCTGGGTGAGTGGATTTCATAAGTTTGAGGATCGGGCTTTCGAAGGACAAGTGTTGGGTTGGGTTCCAACTTCGCGAAACGTGAAGTCCTGATGCACTCGGAGGGTTAGCCCCAGGTCACAGGAAAGGGTCATATGAACAAGAGGTTAAGGGAGGATCTAACGGAGAGTTAGGAACTTAACCCAAAGATTAGGATTTCAAGGAATGGAGAGTCAGAGTTGGCTCGCGTAGATTATCAAAAATTGTGAAATCGCGACACAATCGTTGGTCGTTGATAGGGGATAGTGTAGGACCATAGATCTGGTCCTAGAGAGAAATCGTCAATCAGGGATTGAGAAAACAAGAGTCAGGGATGACTCACATGTAGAAGTACCGAAGTCCCAAAATGTGAGGCACTTTTTGATAAGGTGTGCGGTTACAACCTGTGGTCGCATGGGGGAATATTGCGTCGGGTGCTTGCTTGCATGGGTGTAGTTTCATGAGGGCATGTGGATTAAATATCATGATTCCAGCAGGGAATCGAAGAGCCAAAAAGGTTCGAGAATAGGAAGATCCAGAGACCGAGAGATCACAGAACCCTGAAGGGAACGAGAGCTGCATCAGGTGGTATCAGAGCACATATTGGTTATTTCTATAGTGGAGAGCCAAGAAAGGACATACTATGATACACACCATCAGGTGGTATCATATCACATAATTGATTTCTGTAGGCAACGGAGGTAATCAGAAGACCAAACCTTGCTTATAGACAACCGACAAAGGAGAGATGGTGAAAGGAGATGACCTGATAACATTAGGTGGTATCATAAACAGGATTTTTCTTGTAGACAACATGTGAAAGGAGGGAAGAGTATTAATTCCCTGTGAGAAGGTTATTGCATGGATGCAACAACAAACATTTAAATAGCGGGTGAGCTATGGGAGAATATGGAGATGATCGTAGATGTAGAGTAATCCATAGAATTTCCAGGAAGGCAGGTAAAAGGTGGAAATGGCTACTGAAGGCCATGAGCATAGTTGGAGAGGATACCAATAGAAGAAGAACAATCCAAATATGGATCTGGAGTTCAATGAGATAAGATCTAGAATGGAGAAGCTCACATTTAAAATGAAGAAGGATGCAAGATCACATTGGGTGTATGAATGGACCATGAAGAAGAGAGTGAAATGGCCAGTACAGGAATTGTTGGGAAAAGGACAATGAAGGCTGATGAGAAGGTGGATGAGGCATACTAAAAACCTCAGTGACACAGAGGAGGAACTGATTCACATATGTGAACCATAAACTGGGAGAAATACCAATGACGAGGAGGAGAAGAGATCAGATGAAGTTCTCATAAACTTCCAGGTGGGCAGAAATGGGATTTCAAGTTGCTAGGTGGGAAATGGTCTCAAGTACTACCAGGGGAGTAGTGTCAAAGGTTCATATTTCCAAGTGGGAAACGAAATGGGATCAATTGATCTCATAGATTTCTAGGTGGGTAGGAAGAAAGAAATGAGACTGTTTGAAAGTCTCGGGAGCTCAGGAGTGAGTTCATGTCAGTAAGGAGCGCTGATAGATGGAGATTCATTTGGATTTGAAAAACATGTGAATGAAGATGATGACAATTTAAAAACTTTCACCATCCAAGAGAAGGATCAGAGGAGCATTCTGATTATTGGAGGGATAAATATATTCCTACCAAACATCCAGGTAGAGGCCGATGCACATGATGAAAGTGTAGCAGAAGAAGAAAGACAACCAACAGAAACTGTCAAAAAGGAATAAATGGAGCAGACATTGATGTCTACCCCAACAGAAGGAGAAGAGAATTCAACCGAATTGCTCAAAATTTTCAGCTAGGAAGCTGAACAGGAGATGACTATAGAATTGGAGTTTACTGAAGAAGAGGAAGCAGACAACATGGACTTTGTCAATATGTATCCACAATTGGAATCCCTAGAGAGAAGGGTAATGGTGCAAAGCTTTCACATCCAACAGGTCAAGTTGGAGATAGATAGAGGAGCATACCAACCAGAGAAACGGTTGGAAGTCGTTGGAAACATGTAGGAGAATCTGCCCACTGATAAGAAGGAAGAGTTGTAGCAGAGAATACTGCATAAGAAGAGCCAGCCACTGGAGCAGTTGGATAGAGTAATAGAAGAGATCAAGAAGTTGATGTTGAGGTCAACAGAAGCAGTCAACAAAGGATATCTGAACAGAAGAGATCCTACCATAGAAACAGGGAAGAAGAAAAAGAAGCAGTAGTGGTTGCATAGTTGGAGAGGAGCAAGAGGACAACTCTAGAAGATAATTTAGGATCCAAGTGGATTTCAAAACTGGAGAAGAGGATCTCATGAGAACGAGCTCATGTTTTTACTAAAAGGGGAGTATGATGCAGGAGCATCTCCACCTCAGTGAAAGCGCCATCATGCAAACACGCAATGGAGAAAGGGAGAGGCATTAAACCTCCCATTTTTAAATTTGAAATAATCCTATACGGATTTTTTTGTTGTAAGGTTGTAAATGTCAGGCCATGCCTTTGTATAGGTAGTGGTTGAATTTCATTAAAGGGATGCTTGTAGTAGGCCCAGATCATGGTTAGTTTTGGGTAAAAATTTATGAAAACTTCAATGTAATATATGAGGTTAGGTGAGAGAGAACGAGCTCGTAGATCCATATTTTGTAAGGAGATGTTGTATCAGATTTCATAAGACAGATAAGCAAAGAATGATAGAGAGGTATGGGTAGAGAGGCCCCGGGAAGTAGAATAGTTATGAGAGAGAGAGATTGAGAGAGCTGGGACTCTGTTATAGCCTAGTTTGTTGTAAATCATCTGTATAGACACACAGAGATAATAGAAAAGCAGTTTTTCCTGCATACAGTGTGTTTATTTGTTTGTGATCATCATTATTCTTTTATATGTTTTTATGCATTTTCAGGTTTTGAATGCGTAACTTTTGAAGTATTGCATGAGTTTCAATTGTTTCTCATCTTTGAGTTTCCGAGTATAAGGAGTGCACATAGTCTGCGAAGAGTGAATTGACAGAGGTCTAACCTCAAGGGAAATCTCGGGAGGGATACTGTTGAACCTTCATCAGTAGAAGTGCAAGGAGTGCACGGAAAGATCTCTATATTTATTTCAGAGAGAACCAGATTTATTGAGAACTATGTAGATCTCTACCAGGTGGGCATCGAGCAGGTACCAGTGTGCACATAAGAACTCTGTGTTGAGTTCAGTAAAAATTAGACTTACTGAATAATCTACGAGGAAAAGATTTGCAAGGAGTGCATTGAGTAGAAGAACACCAGAAGGGAGAGAAGCATTTTCTTTTCAAGAAAATCCTTTGAAATGAAATATTAAAAATCCCGAGAATGCAAGGTGTGTGTAGGAGATCGAAATCTTAGAGGAGATCAAGCTTACAAGGGATAATGCAAGAAGAGCACATGAGACAGACTTATTCTAAGTCCATAATCTCAGAAGAGATAACTCTTTCAGAGACGCAAGAGAGACTAAGAATCAGATTTGTAGGAAGGAAGAACGAAGGTTGAGACCTTCGAACGTTGAAAACCTTCCAAGTCTGAGAAGAATTTGAAAGCTCAGTAGAAGGGCATCAAGTGAGTGCAAGGAGTGCACCAAGAGAACTCTATTCGAGTATTGAGAGAAGATAAGTGTCGGGGATAAAGCCACTTATAGAGTTGTTGAACACTTTGTTGGCTAAGTAAGGTGTGCTTGAGCAAGAGATCGCCAAGAGGGCACCGAATTCCCCTTTGAAGGGAAAGAAAGGGAGAGTCCCTTAGAGACTAATCTAGTTGAAAGATCGAGAGAGATTTCACAAAGAGTGTGCAAGAGTGGACTTATTCCAAGTCCAAAAGTTAAGGAGGAGTAGTGTGAAGCCGCACGCAGAGCACAAGTATGCACAGGGCCAAAGTCATGATCCATTGACAAAGCTTAGGAGGTAAAACGCAGGTGATACCCGAAGTTGTAGGGATCGCAGGAGACAAATTGAAGGCTGAAGCCCTTTGAAGCATCGAAATATTCCAAGTCTGGGAAGAAAGGTGCCAAAGCTCAGGAGGAGGAGCACAACAACCATCAGATAAGCGACAAAGGGAAGATCTGGACCGTTAGATCTGCATCCAATCAAAGGAGGAACTCATATAGGAGGAGATCAAATCTGGGCCATCAGATCTTATCACAGAGGACCAAAAATCGTTGGACCTGGAGGAAGACGCATGAGACTTAACCCTTGTGTATGCAGGAGAGTGGAATCGTCAAAGTCCTGAAGTTCCGAAACTATCAGAACCAACCATCATCAAAAGTGATAGGTGAAAACATATTTGGAGTGTTCATGGAATCGGACACCAGAAGATTTGCAAGGAGTAGAGGAGAAAACTCGCGAAAGGAGAGATCGCGAAATCATTCCAGCCATTGGATTTGGGGTGATAGGTGGTGAAGATTCGCACAAATCAGAGGATCGGGCACCAGGAGAACGAAGTTGAAAACAAGAGTAAATACCTAGGGAGTTGGGAGCCGAAATATCCTAGCCGTCCATCGAGAGGGAAACATGGCGAGAGATCATCATTTCGCTAACTCGTTGCTAGAGAAAGTCAAGAGGCAAAGTTTTAAGAACTCGCGAGACTCGAAATAGCGATTATATCTGGACCATTGATCATAAGGAATAGTGACAATTGATCCGGGCGAGTGGATTTCGGAAGTTCATGGATCAAGCTTTCGAAGGACAAGCATTGGGTTGGGTTCCAACTTCGCAAAACACGGAGTCCTGATGCGCTTGGAGGGTTAGCCCCAGGTCACAGGAAAGGGTCATATGAATAGGAGGTTAAGGGAGGAGCTAGTGGAGAGCTAGGCACTTAACCTGGAGATCGATATTTTGAGGAACAGAGAGTCAGAGTTGGCTCGCGTAGATTATCCTGAAACGCAAAATCATGACACGATCGTTGGTCATCGATTGGGGATAACGCAGGACCGTAGATTTGGTCCTAGAGAGAAATCGTCAATCGGGGATTCAGGAAACAGGAGTCCAGGTTGACTCACATGAAGAAGTCTTGGAGTCCCGAAATGCGAAGCACATTTTGATGAGGCATGTGGTTACAACCTGTGGTCGCATGGGGGAATATTGCGTTGAGTGCTTGTTTGTGCAGGTGCAGTTTCATTAGGGCCTGTGGATTAAATAACAAGATTCCAGCAGGGAATCGAAGAGCCAAAAAGGCTCAAGAATAGGAAGATCCAGAGACTAGGAGGTCACAGAACCCCGAAGGGAAGGAGGGTTGCATCATCATGCATGCAACACCATAACTCTTATGAAAACAAAAGAAGCAAGTAATATATTTTGAATTCACCACTAGAATATATAATATTTAGATCATAATAAATAATATAAGAATAATCAAAATTTTATTAATCCAATGGAAAATATATGACTTAAAACACATGAAAATAATAGTGTGGTTGAGGAATGGTCAAATAACCTTCCTAATGATCCCCCAAAACAAAAATACTATGATCAAGGAAGGGTCATTCAAACCTTCCTTAATCTCTCCCTCAATGCNCTTAATCTCTCCCTCAATGCAAATACTATGCTTTAGAAAGTGTTTCTTGACACTTCCATGGGTTGAACAACCCTTACCTTAGGCTCTCCTTCGAAAATAATATTATGCTTGAGAAAGGTTTAACCAACCCTTACACATGCTCCCAAAAATCAAAATACTATGTTCAAGGAAGGTTTGGTCAACCCTTCCTTAGGTTATCCCTTGACAATAATGCTACGCTTGAGGAAGGATTGACATACCCTTCTTTATGCCCTCCTGCAATGAATATATTATTCTCAAGGATGGATCAATCAACCCTTCCCTATTCTCCCCCTAGAAGAAAATACTATTCTTCAAAAAGGGTCATTTGACCCTTCTATTGGATCCTTATCAAAATGAATATTATTCTTGATTAAGGTTCAAAAAACTATTCAAGGTTGCTTATGTAAAATATTATGAATATTATGCTCGAGAAAAATATACCCTCTTATCTTTTACTCATTATTCCCCCTACCCCCACCCCCACTCTCAACTTCATACCCTCATATATGAGGATGCAGGTGAGGAATAGCGAGTAAAACATATTATATTTTACTCATTATTTCCGTCCATCCCTAGTCTCATACTATATTTTACTAAGTATGAGTCTCCTTATCCAAGACATGCTACAAACCCAATTTCTTGGGCTACAAATGAGATAATTGCAAGGCATGTCATCCATGCTTGTGGCGTTACACCATGAGACATGCCCTTTGGTTATAATATTTGATTTAGGAGTGCAACATGGTTTTAATTAAAATGTTTGTCACATCATGGGAAAGTTTTTTATCCCAATAAATGATTAGGGGATAAAATTTAATGGCTTATGAACTATACAACATTTCTAAGAAATGGTGTGAGGTTAAAAACCAAGGCCATAGGCTCTGCATTTTGCTTCTATAGGAATCTTAAATCATTTAAATAATACTTTTTAATATGAAAAATACATTAATTTAAATGTTAAGGTTCTAAAATGTCACATGTACATTTCACATCATTGGATTTGCTAACTTTTTTTATTTAAAAAAAAAAACATAAACATTATAAAAACAATTTACACATAGATATAGATTATCTTCTACATGTTACATTTTTTTATATTTAAATATTGTCATGTTCATTATATATAGCATCATAGTCACACATATAACCGTTATTTTTTTCAATATATGTTTTTGATGCTTTGAAGTTGTTATAAATGCTTAAATGCCTTCAAGTTGTTTTATATTATATTTCCATTTTATGTTTCTATAACTTATGAACTTTCACATTCATGGATTTAAAAAGGATATCTATTGAGGCAATATGTTGAGACAAGAGTCTCCAAATATGCCTCGCAAATGCTCTAGGCTATCCAATGAAGGAGGAATAGGAACCCCTTCTTTGAATGATACACTGAGGACATCAGAGACCCATATCTCAGCAAGGCAAGGCAGCTTGGGAGGGGCATCTAGTGACCAAAGGAAATCTAGTAAGATGAAGAGATTATCAAATGAATCGGTGAAAATGTGATCTAGACAAAGTGATCAAAATAGCTCCATGGATGCAACTTTCTTAGATACGTTGGACATTAATACTCCAACACCGGATAATGTAGGGAATACATCACAACAAGAAAATATGTTTGGTAATTTTTATTTTTATTTTGTATTTTTTTGTGTATTTATGTTTATGTTTTATATATGTTTTTTTTTTTAATTTGTTTATGTGTCGTTGTGTCTTTGTGTAGAGGATCAGTTTAATGTGAGAGAAGATAATGAAAGAGAGAGTGGTTATCATGAAGATTCCAATGTTGGTGAAGAGGGTGAAGGTGGATTCAGGGGGAGTTATCAAGAAACAAAATATTACACGCCTACATCCACCTATCCCTCAGATGTTGGTGACGAGCTTCCTTGGGAAGGGTATGCTGAAGAAATGACCCTCGAATGATGATCAAGTGTTCAAAGAAGGCTTCAAAATGATTTGAGGTGCTTGGATCTCCCTTGAGAGGGTAAGAAAAGATTGGATATTGTTTTGCATTCATTGTAGAAATTTATGGATGCATATCAAAATATGGGGCCAATGACTGATAGTTTTATCGATTTGATGAGGAGATGAAAGTCGGAGGTGATGGGCCCCAATAAATGAGAAGTAGTAAAAATTAGAGTTTCAAAATAAGATGAAATTTCTATGTTCAATTTCAAAGAGGGGCCAAAGCGAAAGATGTTGAAGGTGCAATATTTTAAGCACCCCAACATAGCAGGACATCTTTATAATAGATTTTTGGCAGCATATCGGAAGTTTGTGGAATGATGAGGTTCCACATTACTTTGATAGACTCTTTTATGTAGAATTTTTCATGAGCATGCACCCTGATTATACTAGCCTACCGTCCAGTTATTATGGGGTTGGTAAAGGACAAACATATGATCGGAAAGGAGCATATCGAAATGCAACATTGCAGAGGCCTCCACGACCTTTGTTATCTCGTCCAACAGGGGAATTTACCTCACATTTAGAGATGCTAGCTACATCGGATGTTGGTAAGGAGGCCAAGAATGCAATTAGAGAAAATTTAGGATCAATTTTTTATAGTGTTTATGTTGGTTTGAACCGTTGGAGAGCTGAAGCCAATTCTTGATCCAATTTTGTTTACAAAACATATGAGGAGATAGATTCCATGTACATAGAAGATATACATGAGTATGAAATTTTTTTCCATAATGGTTGGAAGGATTTAATTCATAATGATGGATAGAACACCAAATTGGTATGTGTTACAGTTAGTAAATTTTTCATGCATTTGAGGATAGTTTTCGTTTTGAGGATAGTTTTCATATAGTTCTAGATCTAGATAAATATCATTGTATCTTTAGAAATAGTTGAGTTGTTATCATCATTAATTTCATTTTTTTCATATGTTAAATGGATCTCCAGTAAATAGGGGACTTGATTCTTCGAGTATAAATTTGGATGGATTGAATCAGGTATGTGTTTAAAATATCCACATATGAGAACTTTAGTTGTCCAATCTTTACAACTTGTTGAATAATCAACATACATTAAATTTATGTTTTTGTATTAATGTGAACACATTGAACTCTAAAATTCTTAGTTGTGTTGTTCACAGATTCCTATTTTGTCTCCCACTACTTGGGCATGCTTGTCCCAATTCTCATTGGGAGAGTTTGAAGAGAGTGGTAGTTCACATGTATAAGTGCATGTTGAAAACAAATTTAGTTATATATGAAAATTGCAATGTCATTTAAATTATTAATTCAAAATAAAAATGTCTTACAATATATAATTTATTAAATCTTAGGCTATGGTGGGTAAGACCATGACTCAACTGACCATGGAAATTCCATCCTCTTGTGTGGTTGATGATATTCAGGTTGGCACATCACGCGTATTACATGTGTTTCAAAATTTAAAACTACAATTTAATGTGTTAAAATAATTTAATTTTAATTTTAAAGTGTATAAATTTGAAATGTGTTATAGGGCAATGTGGAGAAGAGAGTGTCTGAGACTGTGCTTGAAGAGAATGTGGAGAATATAATGCGAGAGATTGGGATTGAGGAGGATACATCCATACCTGAGAAGGATGTGTCTATTCATGATGATGCTTAAATGTATGTACATTGCACATTTGTGAGTTTTAGTTTGTTTTTATGCTGGACCTTTTATATATAAGTGTTCAAGTTTATTTGTGTTGAATATGTTTTATTTTTTTTGACTTTTTTCAAATTTTTTAGTTACAATACAGATTACACATGATGTAAAAATTCTCTTCTAATTTTTTCCCTTTTGAATGATGCAATATTGAAGTTATGCAATAGTCGAAATATGTACTTGTAGCAAAATTGAAGTTTTGTTTGATCAACTTTTTAATTAAGCCTTTTCTATTCATAGAAGGGTCACTCAACTAGTGTTTATATAACTTTTCAATGCTTCGATCAATCATTTTGATATATATAGAACTCCTATATAAGTTTATCATCGTCTAAAATGGTACATTCAATCTTAGTTATGTTTAGATCATGATGCAGACCTAATTTTGAAATCTAGCATTTGATTATATGAGAACAGAATATAGATCCCACATCAGAAAGAGGTAAGATTCTAAATTCACTTGGATTTAACAATATGCTCTAGATACTGATATTATTTAAGATTAGATCATGAGCGTGAAATACAACTATTCTAGATTTAAAAATATGATTACATGATCTTATTCATGATCTCATTTATGTTTAAACTTTAGATCATGATGCAAGAAATTTTGAACTTGAGAATTTGATTATCTGAGAACATACTCTACCCCACATCAGAAAAGGGGAAGATTCTAAATTTTCTTCGATTGCATTCCTTTCCTTCTTGTCCAAGAATGGCGTAATATGGATATTTGTATTTTCTGCATACAACGAAGTGAATTCCTTCTTGGGGTATTGTCAAACTCTTAACTAATTGCTTATTAACCACAAGCCAACATTTGTAGATTTAAAAATAAGATATGTACGTGCATGATCTCACTTATGTTTAGATCATGATGAAGGAATACTTTAGAGAATTTTATTATATGTAATATGAATACATCCCATGTTTAAATATGAAAGATTTATGGTTTTTGAGGAATGAATTAATATATGTGCAGATTTGTGTTTTCTTCATGTAGATGAAAGATTATATGAGAACATCTATTACACCACAGAAAGAGGAGATAAGTATTTTCTTGGAATAATGGTTTTAATATGGAGATTTGTGAACTTTCATATATATAAGTATTTTCTTGGAAGAATGGCTTAATATGGAGATTTGTGAGTCCTTTAATTTGAAAGAGCATTTGATTATATGAGAACATTTATTCCACCGCAGAAAGAGGAGATAAGTATTTTCCTGGAAGAATGACTTAATATGGATATTTGTGAACTTTCTGCATACACACGTGAATTCATTTTCAGGGTATTATCTAACTATGAACTCTAAAATTGGTTACAAAACACACAATTTTTCTCTTTAAAAATATGTTAGATCTATGATGTTACTTTGTTTAGATCATGTAGGAAATTTTGAAAGAGCATTTGGTTATAAAACAAAATTAAATATTTATGCAAAGAATGGCTTAATATGGAGAGTAACTATTTTGGAAATTTGGGAAATTCGTGATGTAAGTTTGCTTTAAAAAAAATGTCAAAAAAGTATAATAAAAAGAGAGCAATAATCTTATATATGTGGAACTTTGGTTGGGTATGTTATTCTTTCTCACATGGTTATGTTATTCTTGATGATCTGCTTGGGTATGTTATTCTTTCTCATTGCTTATTTAATAAAGTTAAATATCTTTAAAATATTTGCTAATAAAGTATATGTTAATATGTGTTATTGGTTTTTCTTTTTATTGTTACAATGATGTTTATATTCTTGGTGAAAAAAGAGCATGGATGTTTGAAGATGAAACTTCAACACCTTTGGTATGTCAATTTTTCTTTAATATCTGTTTGTTTTATTTATCTAAAATGGTATGTGTACATTTTATTTGAAATTTGCAGATATATTTTATTTAAAAAGTTTATTTTTTTGTAATATCCCTAGGCCACGCCCAATTGTAATCTAGATGAAAAAGTACTTAAGATGGTGAGTTGTTTTGATATCATTTTGTATGCACATTTCATGGCATAGTGCGTGCATGTACTACGTAGTGAAATGATGAAGTATGCACATTCCAGGATATCGCGCGCGACATCTTAAGTGGAGCGATTGTGAGGCCAATGAGACTTTGTGTATATTCTATGTTTTATAGGTTGGTGAGCCAATTATTATAAGTTAGGATGCTTATATTTTGATTAGGCCGGAGAGCCTAGATGTTAAAGGCCAGTGCGCCTATTTTTGTATATGTCTCATAATTAATATAAAATACATCGTTGCGCGCAGACCGACCACGATAAAAGAGATGGGGGACTAAACTCCACTAGTTAGGGAAAGGGAGGGACTAAGTTAAGGAAAGGGGCTAAGCTAGGGAGCTTAAGCCAAAAAGGAATATTATATTAATATTTCTTAAATCATAAAGTATGGATAATTATTTTATCCTAAGTTCTAAATTTGGGTACAAGTGGGCCAAAGTAGCTCCCAACATGACAAGTGTCAATTTGGGGATATGCATACATATTGTTGGGACTTAGCTCATTTTCGATCAGCTTTTCCATCATTCTTCCCATGATTCCTGCCATCATACCTACTATCCAGTGAATCATCCATGAGCATGGACACACCCATTGAGCTATCCTTTGTATCTTCATGATTGTACCTGAACCTGTATTCATAGCCATTTGTGTTGGTGTATCTGGTTAGTTTGGGATCTGGACTGAAGAAGTGGGTTGTCAGGCCCGTGAGAAATTCTTTGGGTGAGAGAATTGTTGGGGATTGATTTCCTGAAGGTGTTGAACTGCAGCTGCAGTGCTCCGAGACTTCCTGTCCGACCTGTTGCTGAAGCTCGGAAAGGAAGTGGGGCAGTTGAAGGATTGTTGAGCAGAGAAGGGGCACACTTCCTGGGTGGGACAGACATGTGGGAAATGAGGGACTGTAGGCTATTAGTTTGAGTTGTCACCTCAGATAGAGTCTTTCCTATTGTCTATGAGCCTTTAGCCTGGTTAGGAATCCCCTTTACCCAGGTGGAGTTTAGTCCCAGCTCGGGGGTGATTCACTGTTGAGAGTGATGAACAATGTGGTCTAAGGCTAGGAGGTTCGTGGAAGTTCTAAACGCAGTTGCTGATATTTTCACAAAGATAAGTGCCAATTGTCTGATAAATTTACATGTTGCATTGCTATTTACATGTGTATTTTTATGGGTTACCATGTGCGTGGTTATATCTGTGGTTATTTTTATGGCTATTTCCTGTATATGTTGCATGTACATGTACATAACGTAATTGTATGTCTGTGTTTTTATATATGTGCTTATCCAAGAGTTCTTTGTGCATAAGTATTTTAATTGCATGCATTTCAGTCGAAAAATCTATGTGGTATAGCTCAGTTAGATGATGTAGTATGCTCCGTAGAGAGAACAAAAGAGTTCTCTGGCGTAGCGTGGCTCGACATGGATGGTCGGGGACGTTACAAATTGGTATCAGAGCTTCAGTTTCCAACACTGAGCTTGGATGGGCCGAACAAGTTGAGTTGAAGCGAAATTTCATAGAGGATTTATTTTGAAGTGGCCAAATTTCGAGTTGTTGAGCGTCCATGGTAAATTTTGGAAGCAACGACGCAAAATTGAGAAAAGCCCCAATTCATGTTGTTAAATTCATGAGAAAATGGATAAATTCGGCTATGCGATGAGATATTACTGATCTAATATTTGTTCTAGCAAATTCAAACCCAAAATTGGTTGAATTTGAAGTTACAGTAAAGCCAAGACAGATGGAGCGGAATTCGTAATTAAAATTCCCAATTCGTGAATTGATTCGGGTGAATTCGTTCTCGAAATGTTAACTTACAACAATTTTTTGTTGCATAGGTTGAACTGGTGTTATTGAGGTGATATTGAACAAATTTCATGGTTGCAGAATGTCTCTTGTAAATTGGGGAAAACGTTAAGCAAAAGCCCCAATTTCTGCAGTGGAATTCACAAGGAATTGATGCACATAAAAAATGAGTGTGCATAGGAGGGCGCATTGAAAATGCATGATGCGTAGTGAAAAACTTGTGATAGGTAAAATTCAGCACTACACGACAAGATATTGGCGTACTGGTGTGCGTGCTAAATTTTGGTGCCACGCGAAAAAATGTTAGTGTGAAGGTCTGCACGCTAAATTTCAGCACCGCGCGGAAATTTTTTGGTGTGTAGATGTGAATGCTAAATTTAGCTTTGCGTGATGTGCGTACGCATAAAAGGTGTGTGCGGTGTGCACACACAATAAAATGGTGTACATGGTGTGAGAAATATTGGCAGAGCGTAGTAAGAGTATAAGTTGTCACGTGACAGTTTTGCTAATTGTGCACGCAAAGTATTGGTGCGCGGTGGGAGCATATTAAACTTTGGTAGGGTGTAGCGCATTGAGTGAAATGCACACGATGGATATTGGCGTGCGACATAAAAGTAGTGCGCACAAGTTATTGGCGCAACAGAGAAGTGATACACAATGGTTTTTAAGTGTGTGAAGCACGAATTACCTTGTGTTGTTGCTACGCACGGTAAATATGGGTTACAGGTTGAAATTTTTGCGCACGGAGTCATTTGGAGGATGAATAACAGTAGAAAACCAGTGGTTTTCTGCGACGTTTTATATCATTTGAACGTCATTTGTTTGCAGCGCGTTTTTTAGGCCCTTAAGAGCATTTTTAGCAAATCAAAAACCACAAGACAAAGGTGTACCAAAGGTACACTATGTCTTTGCAGCTCAAATAAAAGAGCTCGGAGAGAGATTTCTAATGGTGTAAATTTTTCGTCAAACTGAGATTTTATGAGAAAGTTACAACACAAACAATGAAGGGTAAATTATAAGACCCAGCTAGCTTCAAAGAGCCATAACCCTCTGCTCCGGAATCAGATTGAAGCGCAGGAGTAGTCAATGAAAAGATATTGAGCCATAGAAGACAATCAGAAAGTTCAATTAAATTTTTGGTCAAGTTAAAAGTATTTAATATGGAAAATAACGTACCTGCAACATTCCAGACCAAAAACACAAATTGGCCTAGAACTTCAGCAGGCTGTAACTAGCATCCCAGAACCCAAAATGAGGTAAAACTTGGACAGAATGTCCATAATCTATTTATGCAGAAACCCAATTGATCTCACATGAAAATTCTAAAGGATTAGGTGCAAAAATGCATATTACAACGCAGAGTTGTGCCAAGTTGAAAAATGAGCGGAAAATTTATTGGGAAAATTTCAAATAGCCATAACTTCCTGCTCAAAACTTGGAATTGATCATGGGAGAAGGCATTGGAAAGGTCTTGAATAGTGGAATATAATTATCCACCCAGAAAAATTATCTGATCATTCAATGTTTCAGGAAATCAGAAGAAATATTTCGGATATGTTATTGAACTAAAATGATTCATATTTTTTCATGAAATTGCTGAAACAGTTAGCCTGACAGAGTTTTGTTGGTTGCATATTTTGCAGAATTAACAACAACTAGATCAGATCAAGATCATTGCAGAGTCCATAGGAATGGAAGACGCACAGGGGACTTGCATTCAGGAATATGAAAACAAAGGAATGGATGTCCATTTGGGCATTGAAGGAACTAACTCCAATGAACATGGAGGAGAAAGGGATGAAAACATGAATATGGAAGAGACCATTAAATATTTGCAGAAGGATGTCCAAATCCATAAAGATGATAATGAAAGGATTATGAGAGCCAAGGAGAAATAGGATGACTTCAACATGAAGTTATTAGAGAGCTTGAATAGAATAGAAAATAAATTGGACAGGGAGAGTAGCTCAAGAAAATATGGAAGTCACAGACCTCATGATGAGAAAATAAAATCAAGAAGTGTTAGCAGACATCACCACCACTCCCTGAGTCATTCCAATAAGAGTTCACATATAATATCAAGTCCATCCCTTATCAGAAAGAATAAGAGGTCTGGGGTGGATGAACTGCGAGGAGAAATGAACAAAATCAAACCTCCTACATTTGATGGTGAGCACAAGAAGGATGAAGATGCAGAAACATGGTTGTTGGGCATGAAAAAGTATTTCCAATTGCATAATTATTCTTCTCATGCGTAAGGTAGAATTTTCATCTATCAACTCAAGGGAAAGGCATCCATGTGGTGGGATCATATTGTAAATGTGCAGAAATTTAAAGAGAAGAGTGTTACTTGGAGGGAATTCAATAAGTATTTTGAGAATAAATACTTGACTAAGAGATACTATGATAAGAAAATAAAAGAATTCTTTGAACTCAAGATTGGGAGTATGACCATAGAGGAATATGAGAGAAGGTTCTTAGAACTGCTGAAGTATGTCTCTTTCATCAAGGATGATACAATTAATATTCAAAGGTATTTGAGTGGTTTTTCATTCTTCATCCGTGAAAAAATACAGTATGATGATCCAAAGACATTGGGTGAGACCATAACGCGAGCTAAATTCATTTATGAACAGCAGGAAGCAAGGTCAACTTTCCAAAAATCTTGGGAAGACAAAAAGAAGTTCAAGGTGAATAAGAGGAAGAAGGGATCTAAGCCTCCATTCTTCAAAAAAAATCCACAGGGACAAAAAACTCCTAGAGAGCCCAGAATGATTGAAATGGGGGGTCAAAGGCCAAGGAAACCACCTATCCAATTTTGGGGTTGTAAAGGGGATCATATGTTCAGAGATTTTCCTCATAGAGGTGAAAAAGGGAGGACTATTCACAATGTACAACAAGATGAAATAGTGGAGGACATGGGCAAAAATGTGCCAAGGATCTATGCAGCCCTGGACAACAAGCAAGAAGAGTATCAGTCACATATGATTGAAGTGGAAGGTATGATCAACAACCAAACCATTGCTATTTTAATTGATTAAGGAGCTAGTCATAGTTATATAGATCCTAAGATGGTGGAAAGTTTGCATTTGCCAAGAAGCAAGCATGGGAAATATTGGTTGGTGAAGTTGGCTACAGGAGCCAAAAGAAAATTTAATGATATGGTTAAGTCATGTCTTATGGACATGAATGAACTGAACACCAAGGCAGATTTGAACATCTTTCCCTTAGGTTCCTATGACTATCTAATTGTGATGGATTGGTTGGACCAACATCATGCTCTCTTAGACTGTCATAACAAAGCATTTACCTGCTTCGATGAGGAAGGGAAACTAAGGAAAGTGCAGGGAGTTTCGAGGGTTGTAACCATTAGAGAAATTTCAGCATTGCAGCTGAAGAAATGTTACAGGAAAGGGTGTCAAATATTTGCAGCTCATATGGAGGAGACACCTAAAGATAAGGTGCAAATGCAACTTGAAGAACTTTTGAAGAAGGGGTATATATGCCCAAGTGTGTCACCTTGGGGTGCCCCAATCTTGTTTGTGAAGAAGAAATATGGAACATTAATATTGTGCACTAATTTTAGACAGTTGAATAAAGGTGACTGTTAAGAACAAGTATCCTCTGCCAAGGATTGATGATATTTTTGATCAATTGAAGGATGAAAAGATATTTTCAAAGATAGATCTCAAGTCAAGATACCATCAAGTAAGGATTAAGGAGGAATATATTAGTAATACTACCTTCAGGACAAGGTATGGTGACTATGAGTTCACAGTGGTGCCATTTGGGTTGTTAAATGCACCAACTATTTTCATGTTCTTAATGAATGGTATTTTTCAAGAATATTTAGACAATTTTGTTATTGTCTTTTTGGATGACATCCTTATATACTCTAAGTCAAAAGAAGAGCATGAGAATCATTTTAGGATGGTGTTGCAAGTATTAAGGGAGCATCAGTTGTATGCCGAGTTGAGCAAGTGATCATTTTATCAGAAGCAAATTCATTATTTAGGGCATATCATTTCAAAGGATGGGATAGCAGTGGATCCTGAGAAGATAGAAGCCATTAGAGAATGGTCAGCACCAAATAATGTGATAGAGGTCATATCATTCATGGGCCTTTCAGGATACTACAGGAGATTTATTGAAGGATTTTCAAAGATTGCACACCCAATCACTTCCTTGCAAAGAAAGGGTGTGAAGTTTCAATGGACATTGGATTTTGAAAAGAGTTTTCAACACTTGAAACAACTGTTAAAAAGTGCTCCAATACTAAGGATTGCAGATCCAAATGAAGACTTCATTGTATGCACAGATGCATGTAAAGATGGACTTGGTGGACTCCTCACTCAAAATGGGTTTGTCATATGTTATGAATCAAGGAAGTTGAAGGAGCATGAAAGGCACTATGACACTCATGATTTCGAGTTGGCAGCCATAGTGCATGCCTTGAGGAAATGGAGACACTACCTCATGGGGAAAAGGTTTGAGCTAAGAACAGACCATAATGGTTTGAAATATTTACTTGATCAACCAACCCTAAATGCTAGGAAAACTAGATGGTTAGAATTTCTAAGTGAATATGACTTTGACATAAAGCACATCAAGGGGAAAGAGAACAAAGTGGCTGATGCACTCAGTAGAAGAGTTCATGAAATGCATGCTACAACCATTATCATATACCAATCATATTTAAAACCCATAATTATAGAGGCTGCCAAAACAGATTTGCAATACGAAGAATTAGTGGCAAAATTACAACAAGGTAATTTGCAATAGAAAATTGAAGATTACAAGCTATAAAATGATGCAATTCTTAGGTATAGGGGAAGAATTTATGTACCCAATTCTAATGAATTGAAAAGTATGATAATGATGGAAATGCATAATATGCCTTATGCTGGACACCTAGGATATCAAAAAACTATAACAGCTGTCAAAAGCCAATATTATTGGCCAGGCATGAAGAAAGAGGTTGTATATTTTATTGCCATATGTTTGGAATGTCAAAAGGTAAAGGTTGAGCATAGACACCCAGCTGGCTTGCTACAACCATTACCCATTCCTGAGTGGAAATGGGAAGTTGTAACAATGGATTTCATCACTAAACTGCCCAGAACAAACAAGCAACGTGATTCTATCATGGTAGTGGTGCATAAGCTTACTAAAGTTGCCCATTTTATTCCAGTTAAACTCGCTCACAAGGCAGCCAACATTGCTAATGTTTATATGAAGGAAATTTCCAGATTACATGGCATACCAAAGACAATTGTGTCTAACAAAGATCCAAAATTTACCTCAAAATTTTGGAAAGGGTTATTTAATAGATTTGGAACAAATTTGAATTTCAGTACAACATATCATCCAGAATCAGATGGAAAAACAGAGAGGGTGAATCAAGTGATTAAAGATATGTTGAGTATGTATGTGTTGATAAACCATCAAAGTGGGAAGACTACCTACACTTGGCAGAGTTTGCTTATAACAATGGGTACCAAGCATCTCTAAAGATGAGCCCATTTGAGGCACTTTATGGTAGAAAGTACAACACACCAGTAAGATGGGATAACCCAGCAGACAAAGTAGTGGTTGGACTAGATTTGCTCAGGGAAATGGAGGAGAAAATGATAAAAATAAAACAAAATTTAAAGGTTGCCCAAGATAGGAAATTTTTTTTATGTTGATAAGGGAAGAACTCACAGGGAATTTAAAGTGGGTGATCATGTATTCTTGAAAGTGAAAGCCAACATAAGTTCCCTGAAATTGGTAAATTGTTCAAAGTTGGCAACTCGCTATTGTGGGTCTTTTGAAATCCTAGAGAGGATTGGTCCAGTTGCTTATATAATTGCATTGCCTACATCTATGTCTGTTCATAATGTATTCCATGTATCATTTCTCAAGAAATATATACCTGATGCTAATCATGTTATTGATTGGAATGTGATCCAGGTGGAGAAAGAAGGCGCTTTCCAAGTGCATCAAGTGCGCATTCTGGACCGGAAAATCAAACAGCTCCAGAACTGAGCCATAGGGCTTGTAAAGGTCCAATGGACATGGTACAGTCCTGAGGACACTACTTGGGAGCATGAGGATGCAATGCGGACAGAATACCCACATCTTTTTGATGATTTTTGAAATTTTGTTGTATATGGGTACACGATGCACTGAGGACAGTGCATAAATAAGGGGAGGGGATTGTAATATCCCTAGGTCGTGCCCAATTGTAATCTAGATGAAAATGTACTTAAGTTGGTGAGTTTTTTTTATATCATTTTGTATGCACATTTCATGGCATAGTGTGTGCATGTACTATGCAGTGAAATGATGAAGTATGCACATTCTAGGATACCATGCGCAACATCTTAAGTGCGCGCAATTGTGAGGCCAACGAGCCTTTGTGTATATGCTATGTTTTATAGGCTAGTGAGCCAGTTATTATAAGCAAGGATGCTTATGTTTTGATTAGGATGGAGAGCCTATATGTTAAAGTCCAGTGTGCCTATTTTTGTATATCTCTCATAATTAATATAAAATACATCGTTGCACGTAGACCAAACATGATAAAAGAGATGGGGGACTAAACTCCACTAGTTAGGGAAAGGGAGGGTATAATTTAAGGAAAGGGGATAATCTAGGGAGATTAAACCAAAAAGGAATATTATATTAATATTTCTTAAATCATAAAGTATGGATAATTATTTTATCCTAAGTTCTAAAGTTGGGTACAAGTGGGCCAAAGTAGCTCCCAACATGACAAGTGTCAAGTTGGGGACATGCATACAGATTTTTGGGACTTAGTTCATTTCTAATCATCTTTTCCATCATTCTTCCCATGATTCCTGCCATAATTCCTACTATCCAGTGAATCATCCATGAGCATGGACAGACCCATTGAGCTATCATTTATATCTTCATGATTGTGCCTGAACCCATATTCATAGCCATTTGTGTTGGTGTATCTGGTTAGATTAGGAGCTGGACTGAAGAAGCGGGTTGTCAGGCTCGTGAGCAATTCTCTAGGTGAGAGAATTGTTGGGGATTGATTTCTTGAAGGTGTTGAACTGCAGTTGCAGTGCTCTAAGACTTCATGTCTGGACTGTTTTTGAAGCCTGGAAAGGAAGTGGGGCAGCTGACGGATTGTTGAGCAGAGAAGGGGCACACTTTCTGGGTGGGACAAGCATGTGGGGAATGAGGGATTGTGGGCTGTTAGTTTGAGTTTGCACCTGAGACAGAGTCTTTCCTATTGTCTATGAGCCTTTATCTTGGTTAGGAATCCCCTTAACCTGGGTGGATTTTATTCCCATATTGGGGGTGACTCACTGTTGAGAGTGATTAACAGTGTGGTCTAAGGCTAGGAGGTTCGTGGAAGGTCTGAACGTAGTTGGTGATATTTTCACAAAGATAAGTGTCAATTGTGTGATAAATTTACATGCTCCATTGTTATTTATGTGTGTATTTTTATGGGTTACCATGTGCGTGGTTATATTTGTGTTTATTTTTATGGCTATTTCCTATATATTCTGCATGTACATGTTGACTATTATTTTAGTGTGAATCTGTGCATTTACATAACGTAATTGTCTGTCTATGTTTTTATATATATGCTTCCGCAAGATTTCTGCGTGCATAATTATTTTAATTGCATGCATTTCAGTCAAAAAATCTATGTGGTATAGCTCAGTTAGATGTTGGGTATGTTACAGTATGTTTCACAAAG
>SNQJ01S0038653.1:123203-142062 GCA_010110895.2 Picea sitchensis
AAGCATAAAACTCTTTGTTTCTAATCCTCACCTAATACACAAGTTTTTTGAAAATACTGAACACAAGTATATGGAGCATATTTATGGGATATGTCTTGTGTAGATAATAATTATTTCTTTTTATTTAATACAATATCTACAACACCCCAGTATGATGTTCTCTCTATCATGTGGTGAGATAATGACAATGATGATCAATTGCTTCATTTTATATAGATAGTCATTTTATAAGTGATTGATACTTCAAATTGTTGTAAGTAGGGATTATACTTCATGGTTATCTTTCAGTTTTGGCTAAATATCCATTAAAATTATATGTACAAGTTTATAATTGAATGGGATATGAGACCCTTTATATGAGACTATATAAACCCTTTAAACCCAAACATAAGTTATAATTGAGATCTAGTTATATGTGCGAAATTGTGTTTAAAAAGAAGTACATGACAAACATTTCATTAAAAAATTATGGAATGTATGTCACTTGTTTAAAGAAATCATAATGGTATGTCATCTTCAATTATTCGTTCATGAACGACTTTTGACATTTTCCATTTTCTAACTTTTGTTTTTTTAATTGATTGAACCTCTATTAACTTTTTGCGTGCTACATATACAAAATGACTATATTGATAACTTATGACATCCGAATAATAGTCTTGAAAGTGAATATGAATATCGGTTTGTTGAGTTTCTTGAAAAAAATATCCTTTCAATACGATGGATCCTATTTCATATATAAAATCGTTATAATCAAAATCTTCTAATAACCTCATCTTTACGTCTATGCATCGCATCAAATAATATTTCACGTTTTCAGTGTTGTCTACATGTGCAACCACAACAAAGACATCTCTTGCAAATAATTTGATATGTTCCAACAAGCAGCTCGCGTTATATTAGAACACATGCACATGACATTTAACTCATCGACTATATACAAATTTTATATATCCAACTTACAAGTACATATAAAAGTTGCTTAAATATTTAACAAATATATTTTCAAACAATTGAAACATAAATTACCTTCTCTAATAAGATCAGAAACTCTATCACCATCAACTAACACTATAGTTTCATTTGATTCCACATCTTTTGAGATTGTGAGTGGAATTTTCCCTTTTATATTAAGTTCGGTATGTCTCCAATATTTAACATATTCCTCATTTTCATTTTCACAAATCTCTATGGATTCTATGTCCTCTATGCAAACTGAACAAAAACAAGATTCATTTCTTCTATCAAATGCAAACACATTTTGATAGAATTTTGTTTTAACTTAATTCACTTTTTGCGTCCCATGTATTGTATAAGCATCATATGGGTTGGATATATTTACATCTTGGTTTCCAACATACCAAAAAAACCTGCTCAGGACAAGAACTTGTTAACTTGAAATCTATCAAGAACATGATTAAAGATCATATAAATTTGAACATGTGAATAAAAATATCGTGTGTACATGTGTAACATGTATATATACACACACCTGTGCACATCCCTTGAAGGATTATTTTCATGGCTTGGCGCCAGTTTGCACCATTCAACAACTTGATCAACCGATTCAAATTGATTGGCATGAGGGTTCATTGGATACCTTTGAAGTGCTCATTTTACACATGCCCCTGCACCGTCGTGCTATCGTTTTCCATGACCAGTCTCAAATAAATTCCAAAAATGTGTATTGTTTGATTTCTTATGAATACGACACAACCAATAGAATGATCGTGAATATTTGAAATAACCCGCTTGTCCATCTGACCATATCCAATGTCGATCGAATCCGATCCCACATTCTTTCAATGAATCATAAAATTTATCAAAACAATCTTGTACATAATGTGTATCATGTGCTCGATCATCACTTATATAAAAGTGATGTTATTTAATAACATGTCTCTTTTCATTGGTGATTTATATTTTATCAACATTCTACAGAGCATGTCTATATAGAATGTGGACAAATATAGTGACTTGATCATAATGATAATATTCACTCTATATTTATTTTTTTGCATCGAATGTGTAATTCTCTGCAAAATCAACTACAGACAAAATTTCCCCTGGTGGAAAAAATTCATGGGATTGTTTGAATTGTAGGTCTTTCCATCGAGCTCTATGTGAATGTTTGGTGTATTTATAAATTTCTTTCTCAAACTTCTTCAAAAAATATATCACATAGATTTTATCTACATTCAAATCAATCCTTTTGGAAATAACATTTGAAGAATGTGGAGTCATGCTACTGATATATTCATATCTATTCCAATTAATTGTTATATTAGAAAAGGATTTATCATTCATATCAATAAGATACTTTGAGTGAAATAAACTTAGATTTCCACAACGATCACATTTATTTCCACCAACACATTTTTTTGGTAAAATAATTCATCACCTTCTCTTTCACATATAATTTCATATATAAAATCACAAAATGTGGAAGGAGGAGGTGAACTTGGCTATACAGTTTTACCAAATTCAATAAAAGTGTCGTAATATAACTCAAATTCCACACGAGAATGACAACAACAAGTGTCATGAACAATGATGGGTCTAACAAACCATGGTTTTTGTTGCACAAATGTATTGATGGAAACTTTAACTTCTTTGTGCTCTTCTTTGAACTTATTGAACAATTCTATTTGTGTCATTGAAAATATATGTTTTGGATGTTCTTCATTTTGTTTTCGTGTTATTCTTTGTCACAACACATCCCTTGTATGTGGTGAAACACGAGATTTTGTCAACCAAAAATTACGGGCCGGTTCTTTAACATTTTATGCAAGTCTATCTTTGTAGGGTTGTCTAGAAATAACTGTCCAACAAGCAAGTTCATCATTTGCATATATTTGCAATCGACATTTTCTATTTTTGTACAATGTTTTTCTTGAGGTTCCCATCACTTTTTCCATGTGTTGTGTCAAACGATATTTTATATTTCTAGATGAAACAATTGTTGTTTGTATCACTCTACGTGAAACACTGACATATTTTTTTTTAGATTTTCCAAAAGATTTTAATACACTAGTTATATTGTCAAATAAATTATGTTTCACTTTTGTATCTTTTGTCGACTTTTGTGTAACATCCCGCTCTTGCGAGCACATGTTATTGACTTATTCTTTGAGGACACTTGCGTGCAATTGATCTAGTTATAGTATATGGTTATATGTTTCTCTTATGGATTCTTATGATGAGTTTGATGGATTGTGATTTATGTTGTTTGATATCTATGTATTGACAGATGTTGTTTACGAGTTTCCCCTGAGTGTGCAGGACACTTGACAGATTGAGGATGTCGATGGAATCAATGGACCTCCTTAGAATCTAGATTGAGTCAGGGAGTGGATTGTATTGGTTTGAGTATTTCATTTATGCATATGTGACATATGATCGATTATATTATGATGTTGTTTATGGATCATTGGAAATGTTTTGTTGATGGATGCAGGCTAACGATTGCTTGATAATCTGACTCACATAAGGAGTAAAGGGGCCATGCACATAGACCAGATATTGAGGGAGAGGTGTGGTATCATACCTGTCACAACCTACTAGCACTCCCATCATGGCTCGAATTGTAGGCTAATGATTACCTAGTTCGAGAGGTCCACAATGTCGTGAGGGAATACTGAGATAGTCACTCATGAATATTTCTAAGGGGTGTGCAATAAGGCAGGGTCTTTATTCCTTATAAGCCCTTAGTCTCTCACAAGGTATCCCAAATGGAGTTTTGACTCCAGGGGTTGGACAACTACCAAAACTAGTCAAAGGCGTGTGGCACCCTTGGAGCACGGAGTGCATCTTGAAGGGAATGTCGCATGATTAAATATTTGAATCAAAGGCGCGTGACACCCTTCGAGCACGGAGTGTGTCTTGAAGGGCATTTCATGTAATTAAAAATTTGAATCAAAGGCGAGTGGCACCCTTGGAGCATGGAGTGCATCTTGAAGGGCATGTCGCATAATTAAAATTTGAATCAAAGGGGAGTGGCACCTTTGGAGCACGGAGTGTGTCTTGAAGGGCACGTTGCATAAATAAAATTGATTCAATGAATATAGGTGGCCGAGAAAACCCTCAACGAAAAATTAACCTTGTAAAACCTTGAGCACTGTTGGATCAATCGATTAATTAATTAATTAAGGATCGAATTTATTAATCATAATCCATATAAGAGTCTAAGCCTTTGAAATTTGAAATTTAATTAAGCCTAAGTCTAAGTTAGTAAGAATACTAAAAACTAAATCTATAAATTACATAATGAGGGGATGAAGTAAATCAATTTAAGAAATAAAGGAAAATAAAATAAATCTAAAGATTTATTTAATACACATATGTGCAATTAATTTCCAAATTGGAATTTAAGGTAATAATGAAATAAAGCTAAAGGAATGGGTACGCATAGAAAGGAATCTAGATTCTAGTTAACAATAGTCTAACTAGGAGAAGATTCCTATTTTAACTCAACTCAGTTTTAGAAAGGCGTCAGTCAATAATTGGAAATAAAGGGGAATAAAGGGACAACAAGGAGTGATTTTAGGAGCTCTTTTAGGATGGGTGAGGGAAATTGACTTTTATTAAAATAAAATATGGGTTTAATTGTGAAAATAGGGAAAAGGGTGACAAGTGTAAGGGGGAGATAATTCTAAATTATTTTAATTAAAAAGAAAATTAATTGTGCAAGTGGCGATGAGTTATGGGAAAATTGTATAAAACAAATGGTTGAGATGAGAATTGGATCACACGGGTTATGGGAAAGGTTATGCTGTAGAATTTTTGACTGGTTTTACTTGTGAGAGTTGGGAGACCCAGTTGTTGAGGGGATACAAGATCCCTTTAACTCAATAGTAGGAACCAAACCCTCCTTAGAAGCCCAATTAGACTCTACAATGTTTCATGGGTGGAATGGTTCTCCAGATCTTTCGATCTAGCTAATTTATCAATGGTATTTACTTAGTGATTGACATGATATATTTTCTATGAAAGTTACTCCTTCATATTAAACGTTCTCTTTTGTCTTTTCTTTTATTAGATGAGTCTAATAAAATGAGGTGTGCTAGTATAAACCAACTGATAGAAGGGATTCTTAACTACTGAAGAAGGATGAGCCTGGGATAACCCTCGTGCTCAAGCATGTAGACAATGATATTCACACCTATTACAAGTCTAGTAATAATATGTTAACTTGTCGATATTTCAATAGTGACTGAGATATAATTATTGAAATAAAATGCACATGCAATAAGATGAGTGCAAAAAAAATAGTTTCCTTAGTTCTACCATCAATCACACATTAACACAACGATTCACTTTTCAGCATCAAGAAAAAAAGAAATATTAAAAATATTGAACAGATATCTTATCAATAGATTCATAAACTCTTACTCGTTACAACATCAAACACTGAAATAAAAGTTGGAAGTAGTTCCTCCTCAATCCAATCACATAACGCCTTTGATAAAAAAATAAAAAAAATAATCTCTGGTTCTAAACAGAACTTCTTAATTAAGGTTGCTCAGAAATAATTCTTTACAATTCTCAAAAAGAGGGTCCTCTCCCCAAACCATCAACATTTACTAAAAGGTCAATCCCCCTATTTATAAAGAATCACTAACTAAAAATAACTACTACAATTTTTGTTAAGTGAAACAAACGATTGCCACATGGTGTTTGATCTCTTTGTTCTCTGGAAATCATCTTGTGTTTCCACTGGAGTGGATGAATCTTCTTGTATTCTGACCACTTGACGAAGAGATCCTCACATGTGTTAGCATATGGAAATATGTGTTGGTGCATCGGGGCTGAAAGGGTTTCCTTCACTTCTACTGCGCGTTCGCTGTATGGAAAGCATGATGGTATTTGACTTGGTGTCATGCTTTCCATCTGCGCAATCTCCACTCCCCATGTTGAGTCATGTTCTGCATGTCGTTTGACTATGTCATGCAAGTTGACTAAGTCTTTGGGTGAGACGAACTCTGGGAGGCCAATGTCTTTCATCTCCCGATTGATATTTTCCCATCTTCTTTCGCACTCATCCCACCTCTTTTGTATTTTGCGTTGAGGTTCCTAGGCCATCCTTACCTAGTATTCGGCTGATTTTCTGATCCAGGCGATGTTTCTATCCATCAACACTCAAATACCATGCTCCTTTGCTTCTCAACCTTTCTGCACTGTATCGATGTAGTCAATTCGTTCTACAGCTTGGTATGCCTTTTCATACCATCTCTCCACTTCCTTACAGGTTTCCAGTGCCATAAGTGTATCTTCTTGATAATCGGCCACACATAGAGTGAAAATATGTCTTTTTCTTGTGAACTTTGCATATGCATCTTGGAACTCACTCTTCAGAACAACTGTGGCCTGCGTTGAGTCTTGATAATGTTTTTAAAAGTGGTGCATATGGTCTAGCTCCTTCAGTATAGTGGCCAGTTCCTTTCATCTCACTTTTCTCAATCCAACATGGCATCAATGATATCCATCCCTGCGTCGATGAGATTAGATGTATTTGAGTGTTTTGAGTTGAGAAAATTCTCCTCCATGGTGTTGAGAATCAAGCTATCCAGTGTGAGTCTTCTTTTCTTGGTGGTTCTCCTCATGATAGATTTCCTCTTCCTGTAGTAAGAGATCTCATGTATATTGACGACCTCATCAACGGGCTCATGGATATTTTGTTCTCCCCAAGTTAGATTACTTACCAAGCTTCCTATTGTATGTATTTTCTCTAGGACTGGTTCTTGTACTTCTTCCATATGTTTTGATGGCTCGACCTTCGTCTGGTGTTCATCGGCTGGTGAGGTATCGACCAAAATTGAAGAGTCAGTGACAGGCTCAATACTTACTTGGTGATTGGTTGTCAAAGTGCCAATCTCTGGCTATTGCTATTCCTTTTTTGTCCACCTACACCTAGCTCATCCCTGGAGTTGTATTTCGGGGTCCCCGATAGGTCGAGAAAATCAATTTCTAAGATACTTTTGGCCTCATGGTCGCCCTTCAGAGGGTTTGGAACTAGTGCATCGATACTTGGAGAAGATGCTCCCCTGGGTTCTTTCTCCTCTGTAATTGGTATCAAAGTTACAAGTGATACTTCCAAACTCTCTTCATCATCATAGATGGTTATTAGATCAAAAAGGGGATTAGATACACCAGTTTCACCTCGTATTCTTGGAATATCCTACTGGGTTGGAATGGTCACCGACGATCTGTCCTATGGTGATGGAACTCTGGGATTTT
This sequence comes from Picea sitchensis, assembly GCA_010110895.2. NCBI lineage: Eukaryota > Viridiplantae > Streptophyta > Pinopsida > Pinales > Pinaceae > Picea > Picea sitchensis. The sequence goes on from SNQJ01S0038653.1 coordinate 130,440, forward strand.
CCATACCGGTGGTTTCCTCCATTTGTATTGACTATGAGCCATTTAGCTCCTCTCTGATTGTGATTGGGTCGGTCGAGGTGATCCTTGTCATTTATACTAATTGAGTATCATTCTCTAGATGGTCAACGATTCTTTGGGATCCTTCTAGTAACAAAAACCCCCTCCTTTGTGCCTCTGTGGTTTCTACTGCTTTGATTTCTTCTCTAACCCTAAGAGCTTCTTGATCCGATTGTTCTAGCATTTGACCCTACTCATCCATACTCATAGCTTTGAACCTAGTCATGTTCGGGTTAGATTTTCTCTGTAGTACCTCCTCCCAATCCTGAGCACATTCTGTAAATATCTCATCTTCAAATTTTTCATGTGCGTATGGAGAGCAGGAAGAGACTTGTGACACATGTTGGAGAACTAGGCCTTTAGGGTCATGCTTGTGAAACGGTCCTGTTGAGAACCTGTATTCCAACTGAATCATACCCTCTTGTTTAGCTTGAGTAGTTTCCTTCACTATACAAAACCCTATATGGAAACCATAGGGTATGAATGCTCATTTCTTATCCTTAACCAAAGTGGCATTATAGCCCTACAGGATAGTCTGGTAACAGATTTCTCCTACGACAAGTCGGTCTGGGATGTGAGCGAGGAGAAAATGTGGTGCTTCGGTGGCCCCGAACACCTGGATATAAGTTTTGGTTTCATATAGGTATTAGTGGCCTTATTTCAAAATCATTTTCTTGGCTACGACAGACAACCTTGGGCATTCCCTTTTGAATATAATGAAATAAATCTGAGCAATGAATTCATCGCAAATGAGGGAATAAGACTTATTGTACCTGTTTTCGCACATCATGTTGAATTACACGTGTACATACAGCTCTGTGACATGCCAACTTAGATTCATGTCGGTGAAGACATTCCTTGTGCATATCACATCTACCAAATAAGAAGCCATGTGAAAAGCGGGCACCTCTCTTTCCTTCGATGTCTGAGCCTGCAATATACTAGTACTCAATTGCTTGGAGATGATTTCTCCCCAGTTGCAGCTAGTCTTGGAAATATCCATAGTGTATGCCAGGGGAATCCATGCCTCCGAGAACTTGGCGTAGTCTTTTTCTCCGTATAACCAAAAAATTAGAGCTATTAAGTAGATATATGGCTCCTTTAGATTCGTTGTCCCGTACCAGTCGTTGCTCTGGTTTGTGAATTTATTGTCCTCCTTCCACCAAGAGGCCATCAATCAGTTGGTGTCATGGAATTCATATAAATTTACCATGAAATATGTGTTCAACTGCTCCTCCCGGTCCTTGATCTTGTAATACTTATGGACCTCTATCGGGAGTAAAACTACAACACACTCGCCATTCTCATCATTGATTAGGAAATTTTGTGCGTCTTTGTGATCAATTATCCAGCTTAGAGTCTCGATGCAGAGAAATACTGGAGTTCAAAATGCTACCATATGCAGGCACGACCGCAGGATATTCATAAAAACATGGTCGTTGAGAACCCTTACATCTAGGTCATTGTGTGGGATAAACTCTGGGTAATCTTCTCGGTTGATTTTGTTGAACAAATATCCCCACTATGGGAGAATTATTTTTGATCCAGTGGTGTCTTCTGTATCACCGAAAGAAGGGGGCTGAGTGAATTCCTTCTTAGTCGATGTATTGATGATCGACTTTGCTCTAGGAGAAAACTCCAATTGTCTTGTCGTGCTAGGAAAAGATCCTTCACCAATATCTACTTCCTTTAATTTCGGTGCCCTCGGCAAGCGTCTAGTCGTTGGCATCCTTGGAGGCATTTTCCCTACAGATAGAACAATGTTAGACACCATGTTGCATATAGGATGTTGATACATAAAAAATACGACCGCCGAAATGCTAAAATTTACACATACCTCTTCTTCATGCTAGATGAACCTGGTTTCTTGAAATTCTGAGAATATAACACAACTCTTGAGATGCTCACTTCTCTTATTCGACTAATATGGAAATGAGAAACTTGTGTGTAGAATGGAGGTGTTCGAAGCTATCTTAGTGATTTAAACAGGGATAATACTTACCAGATCCACACCAGATATACAAAATCTACAAAATTCTAAAAATTCTACAAAATCTTACACCAGATCCACGTTATGCTTGAGATTTAAATGCAGTCGTAGGTTGGCAGTGCAGGAGCGAGATATAACATAGTTCATTGGAGATTTCAAATTCTCGTTGTTTGATCGACGCACTAGGTAGCAACATATGTGGATCGAACATTAATTGGCCTATTAAATGGCAGAATTCGATCTTGTTTTGTTCTAGAAACATCCCATCACTGCTAATTTATCAGGTGGATCGTGAGTGAGCACTTTTCCTTAGAAAATGTTCATTGAAACCTCTTTGAAAAAACCCTTACCTTGATCCATCTTGTCGTACAACACTGATGTGGAAAAGCTGACTTGGAAGTGAAACTAGGACACGGGGAAACCTAAGATGACTCGGGATGAAACTAAGACGTAAGAAATGCCTATGCAGCAGATACACGTGGTGTTTGAGATTGGCGTCTTCGTTTAATTGTGTTATTCAAAATTGGGTTTTTTCATTAGATAAGCATTTTAACAATAGGTCCTACCCTGTCGATGGTGAAAAGTATCAAGGATCGGCGATCAACAATAAGTTTAAATAAGCGTTCTCGGATTACCCCCCTAAAACATTGTCGATGCCAAAAATGCATCGGGGATCGGTGATTGACGATGTGTCAATAGGGAAATTTTCAATGATTCAACCCTTTGAGATTTCACCAAACCCGAACAAACGCATCAGTAATCAGCTATCGAGGATTCATCATGGCCCATTTCAATCTTTATCCCTCTCGTATTTCGTTGACGCTGATGGGAAATCGACCACCTCCTGAATCTTCTTTGCGAACAACTAGCGTGAAATTACCCTGCTTTTTACCGATGCCAATGATGGACCAACGATCGACAATTATTGTTACTATGTGTTTATTTTACTTGCTCAGATTTCACCGACACTGAACATAAGAGCGCATGTCACAAATTTTAGCTGCAGATTCCTAGTTAAAATGCCAAGTTCCTTTTAGACACAAAGGTTTCATTTTGATAGGTTAAAATACATCTGACTTGATCAATGAAGAGACATGAAAATGAAATTATCAATTCTTCCACAATGGACTCAAATCAAAAAATAGAACAAAAGAAAACAAGTGGTACCCAAAAGAGAAAAAAAATCATAAAATCTTTTAGGGTGTGTTGAGCACTCAACAAATGGCGATTCTCTAGGTGAAAGTAGAATCTCTATCCCTTCCTTTGATCTTATTCCATGCCGAAGTTGGTTGAGAAACTAACTAGATTCACTTTTATCAGAGTATTTCCTATCCTTACGTGTACAAATTCTCAGGTTCATGAATCTGAGTCTGCGTATGGAGTTTAACCCTTATCCCACCTTCGTTCCTTTTGACCATGACCCATGCCCCTTTTTGATAAGAGACGAGTAAAGCATTCACTGGCTCGAGGCCATTTTAGTTTCCATTATTCACTCTCTACGGTGTTTCTCCACTGCCACCAAGCATCCATATCCCCGACAGAGTCACCCTGATGTCACAAAGCTTTCTCCGCTACCAGTGAGAATCCATAGCCCCGACGAAGTTATATGCATACCCTGTCCGAGTTTGCACTCATTTGATATATTTGATTTATTTCTGGAAGTTATGCCTCAAGCGAGTTGGAGAGGAGGACGTTTGTTATCTGCAAAATGAAACAGTTACTGTGAAATTCTTCCTAGCTTTGTCTTAGAGGTACATGTCATCCTTTCCAACTTTCTATATTTCCCTTAGGGATTTACTAGACCACCAGGCAAACACTTCATCACTTACCAAGTTCGTTTGTTTCGCAAAGACAAGATATATATCTTCTTGAAGAAATTTGTAATTGCCTAGTGTATATTATGTTGCACATAAGCGTTAGTTAGGAGCAGAGTTTGCTACACCATATTTATTAGGGTCGAAAAATATTTTACGAAACACACTTTATTACAAGAAAATACCAAGAAAAAAGAAAATAAAAGAATAAAATGGACTCTGCAATCAGTCTACCCTAAACCTACACATTTATCCTAATCAGAATATAACATGAAAAATACACACACACACATTTTTTTATTTTAACAAAAATATTGTCTTAGGGCTTGGCCATTCACCGGGATGGTGTCGGGTTCCCCCCTCAGATTTTGCAACCGATACATGCCTACCCCAATTTTCTCAGATACTTGGAAAGGTCCGGGACATAGATTATGAAACTTCAAATGTTTTCCCTTAGGTTCGTTTTCTCTATCCCATTTCAGGATTAAGTCTCCTACTCCAAAATTCTTCTCTTTGGCCTTATGCTTGTCAAACCATCTTTTGGCTATTTGTTGATGAGCGACGAAATTCAATTTTTATTTCTCCCTTTCCTCTTCCAACATGAGGAGGGTATCAATTCTTTGTTGAATAACTGATGAGGTTTGTCCTCTTGAACCCTAAGCAAGTTGAAGTGATGGAAGATATAACCCATTTGGGGAATGGCTTCTTGTCTGTATACTAGAAAGTATGGAGAGTTCCCTATAGCTTCCTTGGGTGTTACTCTATCTTCCCATAAGGCATTATGAAGTGAGCTATGCCAATTCCTCTAATTTTCTGCGACTGCTTTCTTCAAGATCCTCACTAGGTTATTATTAGTTGATTCTTCCACCCCATTCCCTTGTGGATAGTAGTTTGCATAGTATCTTATTATGATTCCTTTTTCTAGAGAGAAATATGTTAATAGAGTAGAAGAAAAGTAAGCATCATTTTCAAAAATGAGAACAGAAGGCATCCCAAACCTTGTGATCAACTATTGTTCTATGAATTGGATTACCACTTTTTCATTCACCTGAGTTAGAGGGATGGCCTTTACCCATTTCTTAAAATAGTTCGTAGCAGTCAATATGTATTTATGTTGTTTTGAGGAGCTCGAGGTAATCTCCCCTATGACGTCTAACCCCCATTGCTCAAATTTTATGGATATGGTCACTGGTTGGAGTGAGAAAACTTCCCTATTCTCTCTTCCAATGCTCATTTTGTAAGATTTACAGTTTCTAGTGTACGTATGAGCATCCCTAAATAGAGTAGGCTAGTAGTAATCAGATCTTAATATTTTGTGAGTTGTGGTATTCCATGCAAAGTTTCCACCTACAGAACCATCATGGATCTCCCTCAGAACCTTATCTACATCTTCACATTCGATACATCTCAAGAGTACTCCATCATAATTTACGTGGAAAAGTATTGAATTTATGAGGCAATATTGTGCAGATTTGAGCCTGAGATCTCTCCTTTCCTTAGGGTTTAGGTTTTTTGGGTAAGTCCCATGATGCAAGAGGTAAATCAATTTTCCATACCAATACTCTTTCCCTAGGGGAATGTATAAAGCTTCACTACACCATAATGTTAATTCATTCTCCCACCCAAGATCTTCATTTATTCGATATTGGGCTTCTGCAACCAATTTACACAATCCTTGTACCTTTACTAATTTGGAAGGTTTTGTATCTAGATCAAATTCCTATACAACTACTATCCAATTTCCCCTTCTCTCCCCCATCTCCTATTAAGTGAATAGGGATCAGACTGCGGGATGAGGCATGATGACTTTGGTGTGATTTTTTAGGATGTAAGATCTGAAATGTTTTACCGCTTTGTATACCACATAAGCCTATTTGTCTATAGTAGGGTAGTTCAATTTGGCACCTTGGATATTAGTTCTCATAAATGACAATGGTGCCTCATTATTTTCATAATCCTTCTGGGTCAATACTGCAGCTAAGGATTGGTCGGAGGAAAAACTATAGAGGAAGAAATATTTACTAAAGTCGAGACTTCGCAGCACCGAAGCTTGAGAGATTGCGGTCTTGATATTGTTGAAGGCATATTTTATATCATCATCCCACTTAAACTCTGCATCCTTGTGAATCATTTTTTGTAAGGGCTTTACAGTTTCAACGAAATCAGGTGTGAAATTTCTCACAAAATTAATTTTCCCAAAAAAGGATTGCATAGCCTTTTTGTTATGGGGTAAGGGAAGTTGAGATATTGCCTTTATTCATTCTATATCTATACGAATTCCTGCTTGAGATATAATATGACCTAGTAGTTTCCCTTCCTTGACACCAAATATTGTTTTCTTAGGGTTTAAAGATATTCCATATTTCCTACACTTTTTGAAGATCTGGGTTAAATGTTGGATGTGGTCTTTTATGTTCTTTGAATACACAATCACGTCATCCAAATATACTACTACACGTTTGTTAATCAATCCCCAAAAATCTACGTCTGTGTCCCTTTCAAAGGTTTCTCCTGCATTAATCAACCCAAAGGGCATGCGTTTATAAGAAAAAGTTCCCCACTTGGTTCAGAAGGTAGTTTTCAATTGGTCTTCCTCTGAAACTAGAACCTGGTTATAGCCTGAGAAACCATCTAGAAGGGAAAAATTTTTAGAACCAAACATGGTCTGCAAGAGCTCTTCCATGGGTGGGACTAGGTAGTTATACTTTTCTTATGCTCTATTAAGGTTTCTGAAATATACATACAGGCGGATCTCCCCAGAATTTTTCCTGACAGGAAACAAATTTGCTACCTAGGAAGAGTGTCTAACCTGAAAGATAATCTTAGCATCTAGTAATTTCTTTAACTCTTGATACATGAGGGGTTCCAGAGATGGATGGTACTTCCTGAGTTTTTGTTGGAAGGGTTTTACTCCGGATTTTAATGGGATTGTGTGTTGAATAATGCGAGTGTCATAAGTTTTCAATTCCCAGTAGGACCATGCAAAGACATATTGATATTCTCTAAAACGTTTGAGATAATCTTTCATGTCTTCTTTAGACATTGTTTTTCCTAGATTTACATTCTTAGGGATTTCCAGGGTTCCTAGGTTTACAGTCTCGTATATGGGACATGAACTCCCTTTCTTTGTGTTCTTTGACCCTTTAAATATTTCCCTCATGTTGAAAAGGTTCTCCAAATTGGCTACCCCTTTCGGTATCATGTGAAACCTTGGTTTATTATTAGATTAATCTATTCTTCCTTTTTGTTCGTGGAAATTGGTTTCTCCCAGTTTCTCTTGGAATACCTCATCATCAATAGCCAAATATTTGAAATTCTCTTGATTGGTTAGAAAATCTACAATATGTTCATCTCCTTCAAAAACCTTCCAACTAGAAATATTGTTGGGTATTGATGGTTTGTAGAGTAGTTACACAGTGAACATGGAGGCTTCATAGTCTTCTAAAGGGGATAACCTTGAGGCTACAGTGGCTAGAGAATCAACAAGAGTATTATTTGTCCTATGAACAACAGTAATATTGATGGCCTCAAAAATATTTATTAGTCTATGCACCTCTTGTTGGTAATTCCTTAAGTGGGGTGAATTGCAATGTATAGTATTCTTCACTTGGCTAACGATAATTTCAGAGTCCCCAAAAAATTGCATATCTTTAATGTTTAAGTCTATGGCTTTCTTTAGTCCCTGAACTAGAGCTTCATACTCAGCAGTGTTATTGGTGCATTCAAATTCTAGTCTACAGGATAGAAAATTTCGATTCCCCTTTGGGTCAATGAGGATACATCCTTCTCCCGACCCTTCTTGTGATTTAGATCCATCAAACTACAATGTCCAAACTTGTCAGCGAAATTTAGCAACTTCTTCAGGTTTAGTTATTTTTTCATCTCTGTATACCTTGTTCGTTGTTTCCAACAGAGGTTCTTGACAAAGAATTATTTCTTCTGCTACTTCCAGTAGGTTCACTTGAAAATTCATTTTGGAGTTTAGAGTGAGAGGTACATCAGACGAGAGAGGAGTGAAATTGCCAAAATCAAAATCGCAGGAGTAGTTTCCTAGCACAGGGAAATCTACCGACGAGGGTTCATTGAAGGATTCTAAATAGGTGACAGTATGTTTGAGATATCTTTCCCTATCAATCCTAATAATGTTGTTATGTCCCTTTAGTGTAAACCATAAGTGACCTCATTATGTGCTAAAGTGTCCATTCAATTTCTAGGACCAGTCTCGACTAAGTAGAAGTCCATAAGCTTCTGAGATATCTACTACAATGATGTCAATTACTTGAAAACATTTCGAGTGTGTAGCCATTCTGATCATGACATCCTTACGTTCCCCAATAATGTTTACTTGATTTATGTATAGTTGTATAACGCGTTTATCACTTTTGAGCGGAATTACGTTCAATTTCTTGCAAATTGATAATGGCATGACATTGGAGGATGCCCATGAAACGACTAAACAATTATGAAGGTTTATGTTGAAGACTTCAAACGTTAAAAGGAAAGGTGGGACAAAAGGCTTTCCTTTTTTGTCTACAAAGAAAGTGTTCACATTTGTTTTGTTCTTTGGATCTGTGGGAGATGGGACCTCACCTAGGTCAGTGCTTGTTATAGGGGCTTCTATTGACCTTAAGGCCTGTAATAGAAAGTCCTTTTGTTGGGGAAATCTACACATGTCCATGACTGACACATTATCCTTCAACTTATTTAAGTCTTCTACTATGTTGTAGTCGAGGCTTGGTTGACTCCCGTGTATGTATGTTTATAGGATTTCTTTAGGAGACAAAAGGTGCCTTTGAATTATCGGTTGTTTGTTTTCCTCTTGAAGATTGGACAGTGATAGGGTCATTTGAGACCGGTTCACCCTTACTTCGTGTTTGCACCACCAAAACCTTAGAGGGTGGTTCCTAAGCTTCAAATGCATCATAGGGAGGCATCGACAAGTTAGGATCCCATAACAACATGTTTGTTTCTTCCGAAAACTCAACTTCCTCCTGATCAACGATGTTCACCGCTGACCCGCTTGATTGTTCGGTAAAAGAAACCTCATATAGGAACTGATTGTCCATTAAATTCATAGTGTGCACCCATTGGGGATAGTCTCTTTTAGAATGTTTCTCTTCATGGTACATACAAAAAGAGTCAGATGCTACATTACCGAGGTCGATATTTAAGTTGGTTGGGGGAGTTTCAATCGCTTTGAAAGGTGGGTTTCTTTTAAAAAATGTTTATAGGGCCTTTGACCTTGGTTTCCTTCCCCAACACTTCTTTTAATGTCTACGATTTCATTCGATAGTTTATTTATCATCCTTTGTAGGTATTATATGTCCCCAATTCCCTTTTCGGGACCTTGTTCTGTTTATTTTCCCGGGGGTCTAGCAAACAAAAGTCCTCTCCTAGGGGTGGGTTTAACTTCCTTCTTAACTAGTGAGACCTGGACTTCTTTGAATCCCTTCATTTGGAATTCAATCGTATTGGCTTCCTCGAATTTTTTGGCTAGGGTATGTTTGGCATCCCTTTTCACAAACATGGAAATGGAAGTAGGGAGAGCATTAGCATATACCTCAATTTGAAACTCCTCAGTAGGTAACTTTGGGTTGAAATTTGTTCAGGATAGTGGTAAACCATTGATTTAAGTCTTTAAGCTTCTCTTTTGAACTCATGGTGGAGGTGAACAATTCTGCCATTAAATCTCCCATGGTGGTTTCTTCTGCAAATTTGTCTAAGAAATCCTTTTGAAACTTCGTCCAACTAGTTATGGACCCCATAGGAAAGTTAAAATACCAAGTCAAGGCTGAATTCTCAAAGGTATAGGGCAAAATCCTACATACTACATCCTCATGTTGTACGTGCCATTAGTCTTATAACTAGTATGAACTTTTTAATATGGTCTTTAGGCAATCCAGAGGTTTCAGGGTCAAATTTCGGAAGTAATTTTTCTGGGTGTCGAGGGAGGTTATGTACCCATCCTAGGATGGCTAGAGCATCTCTGGCCAACCAAGGTTGATTATTTTGAGGTGTATTTCCACTTTATTCATTATTATAATTATTATCCTCCATGTCATATAATTCTGAAACTAAGCGATCCGAGTTAAACACTTCCTCGTCCGATTCGAAATCCTCAGGCTCGAAGTAGTTACGAGCTGGCATTTCGGGGATCAAATTAAGGGTTTGTTCGATCTCAATGAGGGAAAAATCTATCATGTCTTCTACTGTGTGAACAAAAACCTGATCAGGGGTATCAAATATTGGTATTCTTACTTGTTTTCTATGAGGAAGTAATGGGGCTAAGGGTAACGATGCAATTTGTCGAGCATAAGCTCTTCTGATTCTTCTGAATTGGTTCAACTCCTCGTGAGAAATAGCGTAAGGTATTTCAAGGAATATTTTTTCTAATTCCTCATGCTAGGGTGAGTTACGCATTTCAAGAGTAGTCTTTGTATGTGGGATGCCTTCAGAATGACTATCCATGCATGTGGGTTGTTTTGAATCTGTAGGCTATGTGAAATATATTATCAAAAATATTGTTAGCCATTCATTCATTCGGCCCCTCCTTCTAGAGACAATTTTTTTGAGGGGTACAAGATCCTTTTAACTCAACAGTAGGAAACAAACCCACCTTAGAGGCCCAATTGGACTCTGCAACGTTTGATGGGTGGAATGTTTCTTTAGATCTTTCGATCTAGCTAATTTATTGATGGGATTTACTTAGTGATTTGCTGGATATCTTTTTTCTGAAAGTTACTCCAGATTAAACATTCTCTTTTTTATTTTCTTTTATTAGATGAGTCTGATAAAATGAGGTGTGCTGGTATAAACCAACTGATAGAAGGGATTCTTAACTACTGAATAAGGTTGATCCTGGGCTAACCCTCGTGCTCAATAATGCAGACAACAATATTCACACCTATTACAAGTCTAGTAATAATACATTAACTTGTTGGTATTTCAACAGTTACTGAGATATAATTATTGAAAGAAAATATGCATGCAATAAGATGAGTGCAAGAAAAATAGTCTCCTCAGCTCTACCATCAATCACACATTAAAACAACGATTCTCTTTTCATCATGAACAAAAGAACTATTAAAAATATTGAACATATAGCTTATCAATAGATTCATAAACTCTTACTCTTTACAGCATCAACTACTGAAATAAAAGTTGGAAGTAGTTCCTCCTCAATCCAATCACATAACGCCTTTGATAAAAATAAAAATAAATATTTTTTATCTCTGGCTCTAAACAAAACTTCTCAATTAAGGTTGATCATAAATAGTTCTTTACAATTCTCAAAAAGAGGGTCCTTTCCCCAAACCATCGACCTTTAATAAAAGGTCAATCCCCCTATTTATAAAGAATCGCTAATTAAAAATAAATGCTACAATTTGTGTTAAGTAAAACAAAAGATTTCCATGTGGCATTTGATCTCTTTGTTCTCTGGAAATCATCTTGTGGTTCTAATGGAGTGGATGACTCTTCTCGTATTCTGACAACTTGACAAAGAGATCCTCGTATGTGTTAGCATATTGAAATTTGTGCTATTCCATTGAGGTTGAAAGGTTGTCCTTCACTTCTATTGCTCGTTCTTTGTATTTGATGATTTTGGAACTCAAACGCTACATAACTTCACGAGATTTGATTGGTTGTTCCATAAACTTTTGTATTTGACCTGGTGTCATGCTTGCCACCTGCACAATCTCCACTCCCCATGCTGAGTCTTGTTCTGGATGTCGTTTGAGTATTTCATGCAAGTCGACAAAGT
>SNQJ01S0038653.1:146602-157672 GCA_010110895.2 Picea sitchensis
GGGGGAAGAAGAGTACCCCTAGCGTTGGCTGGGAGGTACCGGTGAATTCCTTGGATTAGAAAGCTAAGGAGCGAGGCGGAAGTTCGAGTGGAGTTCTTCGGCATAATCAATCCTCATCGACGTCGGGTTATCGGTTACAATACTCCATCTTGTATTGTTATTTTAAAAAGTGTTATGAATATTGATATTAATCCATGCTAAGGAAAATATGAATATTATGGAATTGTATATCGAATTTTTAATTAAGATTTGTTGTAGATATAAATCCCTCTTGTCATGATAAAAATTGTCATTCAGTTTGATGCTAGAATGTTATTCATTCTCTATCATACCTATAGTTATATGGGTTAGCTAAAATAATCTTGAGGAAGAGTTCGCCATGCTTTATTCATCTTGGTTTCTTTGTGTTTCATCTCTGGAATAACCTCTATGTTTTCATGCTTACGATTTTTTCCAACAATCTTGAACCTCTTGTGTTTCATTCGCTGGAATCCTCTGTGTTTTTATTAAAGAAACTACTCTACATGTTTTTTGAAGTTTCCATGTGATCTCATACACCATTCCTCTACGTTTTTATTAAAGAAAATGATCAGTGTTTTTTTGAAGTTTCCATGTGATCTCATACATCATTCCTTTGCATTTTTATTAAAGAAATTGCTCTACGTTTTTTGTGACATTTCCATGTGATCTCATACATCATTCCTCTGTGTTTTTATTAAAGAAATTTATCTGCATTTTTGTGAAGTTTCCATGTGATATCATATATCATTCCTCTATTTTTTTATTAAAGAAACTTCTCTGTATTTTTGTGAAGTTTCCATGTGATCTCATACATCATTCCTATGTGTTTTTATTAAAGAAACTGCTCTGCATTTTTGTGAAGTTTCCATTTGATATCATACATCATTCCTCTACATTTTTTATTAAAGAAACTTCTCTGCGTTTTTTTGAAGTTGTCATATGATCTTACCCATCATTCCTCTGCATTTTTATTAAAGAAATTGCCCTGCGTTTTTGTGAAGTTTCCCTATGATCTTACCCATATTTCATTTGCATTCTAGAAGGATGATTTCCCTTACCTCTGCGATCCTTAAATCTTAAAATATTACCTATGTGTTTTTAGTAAGACGAATCCAAATTCCCGTGTTTTAATAAGAATACCCATACCTCTGCGTTGAGTAAGACAAAACCCTCCCCTTTGCCTTGTTGTCTACTTGCACTTGCTTTCGGGTGCTCCATTGAGACCTTTTGTGCTTTAATGAATAGACTCCTAGTGGGCTCTCCCTTGGCGCCTTACATTTCGGGTGCTGCTTCTAACTAATCTCCCGCCTTTTTCTTATGTTGTCCTTCCCAAAAATTTGATTAGTAAAATCCCAACTCATTGAATGCTATCCAATTCCTCTCTTGGGATTCCTCATTATAAGGAGGTTCCCCACTTAACTTAGTTTTTATTTATTTATTTATTTATTAAAGTTTATTTGTCCACCCAGCGAGTGTTTGATCTTCTTAAATCTCCTTATATTCAAGATAGGGAAGCTAGCATGTGTACCCTAGGGTTCTGATTTATGAGTTGTTATTACAAGAGTTTACTTACTAGACGAATGATTCTTGACATGGTACGAACCTGACATTGACTTGATATCCTTGATGATAAAAATAGCCCTCTTTCATTTACACAGGTTGTAATTATGCTCTTGTATTCCATTAATTCATCATGTAATTCTCGTAATCAACTTGCGCCTTAATGTTCAAATTTGGATTTAACATTTATTGTTAAAGGAAGCTTGAGAATAGATGGTAAATGCATTGATTATTGATGTGTTATTATAGATGGACTCTTGATGATGGCTAATTGTATCAACTAATGGGTACATGTTAGTGAAGAAGGGAATCTTGATGGATGTTTCATAGATGGATAATCACATTCTTTAATTGAAATGTGTTGAATGATGTATGATAGGTCACATGATTAGAATACGAGTGCCATGCAATTATGATGAATGATGTATGATTGGTCACCTGATTAGATTACTTGCGCCAGGAAATTTGATGAATGATGTATGATTGGTTATAAGATTAGATTTCTTTTGTGCCATGAGAAAAATTTATGATTACTCTTGTGCCTTGTAATTAATGTAAATTATGATTGATTATGTGATTAGATCTCTTTTGCGCCATGGAATAAAAATGAATGAGTACTATTGCGCTATTTATTATGTGGATGCATGTTGGTTTTAGAAATGTTTTACTCTTGCGTGATTAAATAACGTTGATATATGATTGTTTAATAGTTACATTTCTCTTGCGCCTTGTGATAATGTTAGCGTAAGACTAATAATCTAGACTGGAGTTATGAATTGTGTTGGGATTAGTGGGATTTAGACACCTCCTTGTTCCTCAGAACAGTCTCCAGCCCTGAGACCTTAAGTGGTCACAATCAATCATATGAATCATCGGATTGAGTGTTTCTTATGTGTCCTGGAGGTCCTAACCATGTAGGATAGGTTCAACGGGTAGTTATTTATATGTTCAGTTACATGGTTGATTGGTTATTGTACTTTGATTCAGGAGCATGATGCATTAAATCGCGTTGCTACTATGTTTATGCATTGATTGTGTCGCTTTTAGTTATGTTAATGCAATGCTTATGTGTCATTCCAGTTACGATGATGTATGTTGTTATTATGTTGTAACGAGTTTATATCCTAATGCAAAACAAAATAAAAATAAAAAATTACCTGTTGTACATCACTAATTGTTGTCGTAACGGAGGGGTATGTTACATGTGGTATCAGAGAGGGTTCAACCCTGGGACTTGGGATCATCATGCCTTCCACTGTATTAAACACTTGATTAATAACTTATCGCTAATTAAATTGAATTGTTTCCCTGCAATTAATCATGGCTAGAGGACTTCGTGGAGGAAGACGACTTGGTGTTAGGGGAGGAGGTGTGATGCCTCTAGTAGAATCCACGCTAGAGGTTCTAACCCCCAAGGAGAAGAGAAAGTCATTGGACAGAAGCAGATTGTTGTGGGGGATGTGGTTGGGTTGATGAGGTCCTTCCAGAGGATGGAAGAGGCCTTGATTAAGAGACTATATAGAGATGAGGCCAGGGCACCTGTACCCCCTGAGGGTCCACAACATGCTCCAACTGGCAGTGGTAGCATTTACAGAGAGCTCGAGGAGGCTATTTTTCCCAAGTTCATGGGTGCCATGTGTTAGCTCCCAAAAAGTACTAGCCAGTTTTAGTCTTTTGAGTCTTCATTTATTTGAGTCATTCAACAAATTATGTTTTATTGAGTTGTAATCATTAAAAATCTTGGTCTTGTCAAATAAAAAAATAGGTGACTAAGTGGTCATATTTGGTGGTTGTCCTAAGTCTTAGTCAAGTCATTCATGTTTTAAAAGTTTAATCACAAGTTATAAAGGTCACTTATGGTCCATTATGACCCATAATTACACTTTAAAATCCAAATTGGAGTGTATTTTGTAATAAATCAACATCATGACAAGTTGTCAGCGCAAAGCACTGATTTTACACTATGTGCGCTGACAACTCATGAGGATGCCCTGTTTTGTGATTTGGGGTTTTTTTTAAGTGGAAGAAGTACATCAATAAGATTCCTATAGGCCCTTAAGTTACCATCAAGCTTTGAAATTCTCTTCTAAAACTGTAGTTTTCCATTAAAGAAGAATTACTAAGGTTTGCTTGGAAATAGAGAAAGTTTTGTCCTTTAGGGTTTTGCTCTTATTTTTCTTGTGCAGAAGCATTTGAAGCGGGCACTCAGTTATCCAATGAATCCAAATAAGGATTGTTATATAGTATGGTAGATTATCAAGATATCCCTCATAAGTTCAAATCATTTGTAGAGAAGCATGGCACAACAAAAGGAATCTATTAGGGTCCTTGTATGCAACAACAAGGAAGGCATATATTTTGTTTAGGTCATATATTAGTGTATGATTTGACATATTTCAGATGATAATACATATGGTAGCAGTTCATAGGATATCTTCAATCAATTTGTGTTAAAAAATAAAAACCCAAGTAAATTTTCAATACATAGAAATATACATTTACTGCATACTTTGTTTTATATCAACAAAGGTTTTGATTGGTTGAACTTGTCAAGGATGGATATGATTACGGTGACAGTAGTGTAAATAGATTTCTTCGGTATACAGAGTATTAGGCTTCTTAGCAACAATTTTATATGTATTGTGTGCTTGGCTAAAGCACTTGGAGTATCACATTTTGGCATAAAATCTAATTTTGTACCATGATGTATGAGGAAGCCTAAATGATAAAAATTGAAGTCCTCGGGCCTACACAGGTTATAATATAAATTATCAGGTCTGAAGTAATCATCTCCAGCCCATGATCCACTTCAAAAAGCATCCTTCATTTATTTTTCCTCAAAATTGTCTTCTACAGTCAGTTTGTAGAGCAAATCAGTTTTTTCCTGTGTATTGCACTGCAAACTCTCCATATTTCACAGATTTTGGTCAAAAAGTCAAAATTTGATTTGGAAAGAGTATTTTTGGGTCAATGTGGCCACATATAAGATCATCCCCCATCAAATCATGCAGGTGGCACTTCATTTCCTCAATGGAAACATTCTAGGGATCAAATCCTAGATTGTAGGAATATGACTAGATTTTGGAAATATGTGTTTTCCTATTTTAGTCATCTTTTTGTTAGATAGATTCCAATGAGATGGAAATGTATTTTTGGAAAGTGATAGACATTTTTCACAAGAACGAGATCCTCTTCAAAAACCTCTCTCAGTTTTCTAACATCTGTTAGGATTTGGGAGATATGGGTGAATCTTTGAGAGGAATATTTCCAGAAATTGTATACTCTGTTTTTGCTAGCCACCTTACAAATTCGGATTTGAGTTGGATATATTCAACAAACCAAAGATAGTTGAAGAGGTTATGAGATCCATATATTTTGGATATATATGAGAATGTAATATCTATATAAAGAGGACCAAAGATAGGGCTAAAGAGGGGGAATTTGGAGATTTTTATAGACTCTTTTATTGTAAAGACTTTTGATATATATACTAGAATCATAAACTTCTTTCACTGTTATTGTTCAGACCTATGTTCATTCATGTTTTACTGTACTTATGATTGAATTTCATGTTCATTTCTTTGTTTACACAATGACTAATAATTTTCATCTTGTCTTTGCATTGGTAAACTAGAATTATAAGTATTCTTCCTTGTTATAATCATCCTTTCATTTATGTTTTTTAATATACATGATCTTGTTGGTATAGTGAGTGTTCTCCATCCATCTGAGTTTAAAAAAACTCTAAGAAATACCTTTTGAGAGCCTTATATTGTCTGTATATGTTCATAGTGTCTTGAGTGAGGGAGTTATTGAATGAGTTATTCATTTTCTGATCCATTTTTATACATTTTATTGAACATTTGATTAAGTTACCAAGCTTACTCAACTTACAACCTTGAGTGACTCTTGGAGTGATAACACCATGGACGGCGCAGCCACCGAGGCATGGTTGTAGAACATGGTGATGTTCTTCTCACTTCACGACTACACCTCCGACATGAAAATTTGCATGGCGATCTTTTAGCTGAAGGGGAGTGCTCTTCTATGGTGGAAGACGCTCCTACCACAACTGAACATGGCCATCAAAGACGTGTCATGAGAAATGTACGAGGAGCGGTTCTGGGAGAGGTATTTATCAGAGGAATTAATTGAGTGCCATCTCAATGAGTTCAATGCCTTACGATAGGGTGGTCGTATGGTGTCGAAGTATGATGCTCGATTCATGGAGCTACTTAGGTATGCTCCACATCTTAGCACGGAGAAGCTAAAGGTCAACAAGTTTTTGTTTGGTCTTAAATTCAACATCCGTGCTAAGGTGAGGATACTAATGCCATAGACATTTCACAATGTATTCTAGAAGGCCCTCATAGAAGAGGAAGAGCTGACAAGTGGGGGTTAGGTCAGGACTCTTGTAAGACTGACTAGACAGACGACGACAAGTGTGAAGAAGCATCAGACACCATCCATACATACATCAGGGTATCAATATACATCAAGAGGATCCACATTCATGACACCACAATGATCGAATCCTTAGAATAGGACTCCCTATAGAGGACCACAACATCAACAACAACATTGCCCGCAGCAACAACATTTTAGGCTCGTTTAGCAGAACAAACCAGGATTTCAGGCTGGTAGGCCAACAAATTCTACTTCGGGGACCAGGAGTACTAGGCCGAAGACCAGATGTTGGACATGTGGAGAGCCTAATTACCAACAAGACTGTCCAGTTGAGAGGGCTAGAGAATTTGGGTCATCCAGACACACTACATTTGGAGATTTCGGAAAGGCCCATAGGATTCATGCAGCGGTGAATAACCACCAAGCTGATCACCAGTCCACTATGCTTGAGACGTCAAGCACCATCGTCAACCAAACCTTTAGTATTTTGATAGATAATGGTGTTACAAAGAGTTTTATTTATAGTGCAGTGCTGAAAATATTTAAGGTAAAGGAAATCAAACAAGACGAGTTTAGATACATGGAAATGGCTTCAAGTGCCAAGAAAAAGGTTGGGGGAAAGGTTACAGACTGTAGCCTTAACTTGGGATATTTTGTAATGAAGGCCAACATGTACGTCACAATATTAGGATCTTATGATGTCGTGATCAATATGGATTGGTTGGAATCGCATGATGCAATAATAAACTATAAGAGGAAACGGTTGAGTTTGACCGATGATGAGGGACAGAGACAAGTGATTGTAGGAAGAAACCAGGGACTTTCCTTAAGGTTCATTTCTTCCCTACAACTACAGAAGATCATGTGCAAAGGATGCAAGCTATATGCAATCTTAGTGTTGAATGAAAACGACGTGGTGAAAGGATTAGAAAACCTTCCGATAGTATGAGATTTTGCGGACGTGTTCCCAGAAGAGTTACCAGGTTTTCTGCCCAAAAGAGAGATGGAGTTTACCATCGACTTGAAACTTGGAACTGAACTGAGAGAAAGAACACCTTATCAAATATCGACCCCTAAGTTACAGGAGTTGAAAATGAAACTGAAGGAGTTTTTGGACCTAAGAATTATACGCCCAAGTGTGACACCTTGTAGTGCGCCTGTTATTTTCATAAGAAAAAAGGATGGGTTGTGGAGAGTCTGTATTGACTAACATGAATTGAACAAAGAAACGATCAACAACCAATATATGTTGTCAATAATAGATGATTTGTTTGAAAAAATGAAGGGTGCAGCTTTATTTCAAAGATTGACTTGAGATCATGATATCACTAGTTACGGATCAAAGAGGAAGACATTCCTAAGACCGCATTCAAGACGAGATTTAGACATTACGAGATTATCGTTTTACCATTTGGACTAACAAACTCCCTAGGGGTGTTCATGAACTTGATGAATAGGGTGTTCCACGAATACTTGGACAAGTTTTTTCAAGTATTCATTGATGACATATTGATATATTCTCTAACGACAGAAGAACATGATGAATATTTATGCTTGATACTACAATGTTTATGAGAAAAAAAATTATATGGGAAACTATCAAAATTCCCTTTTTATCAATCAAGGATTCATTACTTAGGGCATGTTATCTCCGACAAAGGAATTATTGTGAATCCAATGAAGGTAGAGCTATTCTAGAATGGTATGTGCCGACGAACGTACCAGAAGTACGTAGCTTTATGGATTTAGCAGGATATTACTGATGGTTCATCGAAGGTTTTTCTAAAATAGAAAATCCGATCATGGAATTGCAGAAAAAAAAAAAAAAGTTTGTTTGGACCAAGAAATGCATGGAAGCATTTTGAAGTCTCAAGGAGTTGTTGACAGCAACGCCGACACTAAAAGTCCCTGACATGGACAAGGAATTATTGGTATGCACAGATGCATCCAAGGAAGGCTTGGGTGGAGTCTTGATGCAAGACGGTCGAGTGATCACTTACATCTCAAGGAAATTAAGAAGGCATGAGGAAAACTATGCAAGTGTGATTTGGAGTTATTGGCCATTGTGTATGCCTTGAGAGTGTGGAGACACTATCTTATTGGACATAAATTCAAACTAAAAAAAAACCATCGTGGATTGCAACACACTTTTACGCAAAGTGACTTGAATGCACGACAAAGGCGTTGGTCAGAATTGCTTAGCGAATGCAATTTTGAGATTACTTACATAAAAGGAACAATGAACTGAGTGGAAAATGCATTGAGTGTTAGACCATGCATATTCTCAGTGATACCTCTTCATACAAATATTCAAGAAAAGATTCTAACTATACAGTTCAACGATGACTGGTATAAATAGGTTAAGGAAAATATCAGATAAGACACCATGTTGGTACCAAAGTTTGAAGGATATACATTGGACAAAGACGGATTGATGAGGTATAATAACCAGATTTACGTACCTCCTAATGACGAATTGATAAGTTTGATCTTAAATGAAGCTCATAGAGCAGTGTACATGGCTCATCCAGGAGTCATGAAGATGAGGGTGAACCTTAAGCCCTTATTCTTGTGGAAAGGAATGAAGGCAGACATAGTTAGCTACAGGTCTAGAATGCCATCAAGTGAAGGTTGAACATAGACATCCGACAGGATTACTACAGCCACACGTTATTTCAGAATCGAAATGGGAGGTCACTTTGATGGACTTTATTGTTGGATTGCCACTGATGACAAGGAGGCACAACTCGATTTTCATGGTAGTTGTCACTCTGATGAAGAGTGCACATTTTATTCCTATGTGCACAACGTATCAGGCGCCATACATAGATAGATTTTTTATCAATGAGATTTTTATATTACATGGCATGCCTAAAAGGATCATATCCAATAGAGGATCAGTGTTTACAAAACATTTTTGGAACAGTTTCCAAGAGGCCTTAGGGACACAACTGAACTTTAGTACAACATATCACCCTGAGACAGACGGGCAGATAGAAAGAACAAACCAAATTTTGGAAGATATGTTTTGTATGTACATGATGGACCAACAAAAATGTTCGGAAGTGTTCTTGCCACTAGTAGAGTTTGCATACAACAATAATTATCAAAGTACCATTAGGATGCCACCATTTGAGTTTCTTTACCTGCAGTCATGTTAGATGTCATTGATCTAGGATCGAATTGAGGATAGGGTCCTGGTAGGACAAGAAGGGATCCAATAAATGGAAGAACAAATGCAAATGATAAGAAAAAGGATTAAATAAGTGCAAGATCCACATAATATTTATGTCGATGCACATCGCGTTGACCGTAATTATGAATTTGGCAACCGAGTTTTCTTGTGGGTGAAACTACACAGGAGCTCGATCAAGTTTGGAAAGGGTGCTAAAATCTCTCCTAGGTTTGTGGGACCTTTCGAAGTTGTGGAAAGGAATGGACCCGTGGCCTATTGACTAGCCTTGCCTAATTCTTTGACGCATATGCACGATGTTTTTCATGTATCTGTTTTGAGACATTATGTTTGTGATCCTTGACATGTAATTGGCATGAATTATTTGCAGGTGTCAGATGAGGGTGCACTCCCAGCGGAGTCAATCTGCATTCTGGACCATCTCATTCCACAACTACGACGTTGAACAGTCAATCAGGTCAAGGTCCAGTGGGAAAATTATAGTCCACACTCGGCTACCTGGGAGGACGCATATGATATGTGCCAACAGTTTCCATATATATTTGATAATTAGACCTATAGATCTTGTCAGATTCTTTATTTACTGCATTTATATACTGTACAAATTCGAGACAAAGTTTAAAACAATAGGGGGTGTATGTAACATCCCGCTCTTGCGAGCACATGTTATTGACTTATTCTTTGAGGACACTTGTGTGCAAGTGATCTAGTTATAGTATATGGTTATCTGTTTCGCTTATGGATTCTTATGATGAGGTTGATGGATTATGATTTATTGATATCTATGTATTGAAAGATGTTATTGACGAGTTTCCCCTAAGTGTGAAGGACACTTGAAATATTGAAGATGTTGATGGAATCAATGGACCTCCTTGGACTCTTGATTGAGTCAAGGAGTGGATTGTATTGGTTTGGTATTTCATTTATGCATATGTGACATATGATCGATCATATTATGTTGTTGTTTATGGATCATTGATAGTGTTTTGTTGATGGATGTAGGTTGAAGATTTCTTTCTAGTCTGACTCACATAAGGAGTAAAGGGGCCATGCACATAGACCAGATATTGAGGGAGAGGGGTGGAAGCGTCCCTGTCATAGCCTACTATCACTCACGTCATGGCTTGAATTGTAGGTTAATGATTACCTAGTTTGAGAGGTCCACGATGCGGTGAGGGAAGATTGAGACAGTCACTCACGGAGATTTCTAAGGGGCGTGCAATAAGGTAGGGTCTATATTTCTTAGAATCCCTTAGTCTCTCACAAGGTTTCCAGAATGGAGTGTTGACTACAGGGGTTGGACAAATACCAAAACTAGTCAAAGGCGTGTGGCACCCTTAGACTGCAGAGTGAATCTTGAAGGGCATGTCACAGAATTAAAATTTGGAATCAAAGCTTTGTGGCACCCTTGGAGCACAGAGTGCGTCTTGAAGGGCACGTCACGTAATTAAAAATTTGAATCAAAGGCGAGTGGCAACCTTGGAGCACATAGTGCATCTTGAAGGGCACGTCGGGTAATTAAAAATTGAATCAAAGGTGAGTGGAACCATTGGAGCATAGAGTATGTCTTGAAGGGCACATTGCATAAATAAAATTGAGTCAATGAATCTAGGTGGCCTAGAACACCCTAGGCGAATAATTAACCTTGTAAAATCTTGAGCACTGTCGGATCAATCAATTAATTAATTAATTAAGGATTGAATTTATTAATCATAATCCCTATAAGAGTCTAATCCTTTGCAATTGAAAATTTAATTAAGCCTAAGTCTAAGTTAGTAAGAAGACTAAAAACTAAATTTATAAATTAAATAATGAGGGGATGAAGTAAATCAATTTAAGAAATCAAGGAAAATAAAATAAATCTAAAGATTGATTTAATACACATATGT
>SNQJ01S0038653.1:157722-171188 GCA_010110895.2 Picea sitchensis
CTAAGTTAGTAAGAAGACTAAAAACTAAATTTATAAATTAAAT
This sequence comes from Picea sitchensis, assembly GCA_010110895.2. Taxonomy (NCBI): domain Eukaryota; kingdom Viridiplantae; phylum Streptophyta; class Pinopsida; order Pinales; family Pinaceae; genus Picea; species Picea sitchensis. Next base: position 157,766 of record SNQJ01S0038653.1, read on the forward strand.
AATGAGGGGATGAAGTAAATCAATTTAAGAAATCAAGGAAAATAAAATAAATCTAAAGATTGATTTAATACACATATGTGCAAGTAATTTCCAAATTGGAATTTAACGTAATAATGGAATAAAGCTAAATGAATGGGCATGCATAGAAATGAATCTAGAATCTAGTTAACAATAGTATAACTAGGAGAAGATTCATATTTTAACTCAACTTAGTTTTAGAAAGGTGTCAGTCATTAATTGGAAATAAGAGGAATAAAGGGACAACTAGGAGTGATTTTAGAAGCACTTTTAGGATGGGTGAGGGAAATTTACTTTTATTAAAATAAAATGTGGATTTAATTTTGCAAATTGGGGAAAGGGTGACAAGTGTAAGGGGAGATAATTCTAAATTATTTTTATTAAAAAGTGAATTAATTGTAAGGGGAGATAACCTTGCAAGGCGATATGGGAGCCAGAGGATTCTGGTTGTTTTGTTTGTGCCCCCTTTGCATGGCCCCTTTACTTCATCCCCTCATTATTTCTTAGTACGATATTTTGCAGACGTGTTCCCAGAAGAGTTACGAGGCTTGTTGCCCAAAAGAGAGATGGGATTTTACCATCGAATTGAAACCTAGAACTGAACTGATAGAAAGAATGCCTTATCGGATATCGACCCCTGAGTTACAGGAGTTGAAAATGCAACTGAAGGAGTTTTTGGACCTAGGACTTATACGCCCAAGTAGGGATGATTTTAGGGACTAAATTTCGCTCATGGGCTAAATTTCCATGGTTTTTCCCAAAAACTGATTCGCTATTCTAAAAATGATTCGCCCAAATTCTATAGGATAAAATTATTTTACCTTAAAAATAGCCAAAATTTTATACAAATTATATAAAATCCTTAGAAATTTGAATATTTTTACAAAAATATCGCTAAACATTTATAGTTGGCATATGAAGGATTAGTAAGATTCTCCAAGGTTTCTACATTTTAAAATAAATTTCCATCCTTAAAATCATCCATGCGCCCAAGTGTGACACCTTGGGGTGTGCCTGTTATTTTCATAAGAAATAAGGATGGGTCTTGGAGAATCGGTATTGACTAACGTCAATTGAACAAGGAAACGATCAAGAACCAATATATGTTGCCAATAATATATGATTTCTTTGACCAAATGAAGGGCGTGACTATATTTCAAAGATTGACTTGAGATCAAGATATCACTAGTTATGGATCAAAGAGGAAGACATTCCTAAGACCTTATTCAAGACGAGATTCAGACATTACGAGTTTACCATTTTACCATTTGGACTGAAAAATGCCCCAGGGGTGTTCATGAGCTTGATGAATGGGGTGTTCTGTGAATACTTGGACAATTTTTTTCAAGTATTCATTGATGACATATTGATATATTCTCTGACGACTGAAGAACATGACGAATATTTGTGCTTGATACTACAATGTTTATGAGAAAACAAATTATACAGGAAACTGTCGAGATGCTCTTTTTATCAATCGAGGATTCATTATTTAGGGCATGTTATCTCCAACAAAGGCATCACTATGGATCTAACGAAGGTAGAGGCTATTATGGAATGGCCTGTGCTAATGAACGTACCAGAAGTACGTAGCTTTATGGGTTTAGAAGGATATTACTGATGGTTCGTCGAAGGTTTTTCGAAAATAGCAAATCCAATCACGGAATTGCAGATGAAAAAGAAAAAGTTTGTTTGGACCAAGAAATGCACGGAATCATTTTGAAGGCTCAAGGAGCAATTGATGACAACACCGATACTAAAAGTCCCCAACATGGATGAGGAATTATTGGTATGTAAGGACGCATCCAAGGAAGGCTTAGGTGGATTCTTGATGCAAGACGATCAAGTGATCACTTACATCTCAAGGAAATTAAGAAGGCATGAGGAAAACTATGCAATGCGTGATTTGGAGTTATTGGCCATTGTGTATGCTTTGAGAGTGTGGAGACACTATCTTATTGGACATAAATTCAAACTAAAAACAGACCACTGTGGATTGCAACACATTTTTACCCAAAGTGACTTGAACGCACGACAAAGGCATTGGTCAGAATTGCTTAGCGAATGCGATTTTGAGATTACTTACATAAAAGGAACAATGAACCGAGTGGCAGATGCGTTGAGTGGTGGACCACGCATATTCTCGGTGATACCTCTTCATATGAATATTCAAGAAAATATTCTAACTATATAGTTCGACGATGACTGGTATAAATAGGTTAAGGAAAATATCGGACAAGACACCATGTCGGTACCAAAGTTTGAAGGATATACATTGGAAAACGACAGATTGATGAGGTATAATAACCAGATTTACATACCTCCTAACGATGAATTGATAAGTTTGATCTTAAACGGATCTCATAGAGCAGTGTACATGGCTCATCCAGGAGTCATGAAGATGAGGGCGGACCTTAAGCCCTTATTCTTGTGGAAAGGAATGAAGGCGGACATAGTTAGCTACGTGGAAAGGAATGAAGGCGGACATAGTTAGCTACGTGGAAAGGAATGAAGGAGGACATAGTTAGGTACGTGGAGAGATGTCTAGAATGTCATCAAGTGAAGGCTGAACATAGACATCCGATAGGATTACTACAGCCACACATTATTCCGGAATCGAAATGGGAGGTCACTTTGATGGACTTTATTGTTGGATTGTCATTGATGACGAGGCACAACTCGATTTTCATGGTAGTTGACACTCTGACGAAGAGTGTACATTTTTTTTCCTATGTGCACGATGTATCAGGTGCCATACATAGATAGATGTTTTATCAGTGAGATTGTGAGATTACATGGCATGCCTAAAAGGATCATATCCAATAGAGGATCAGTGTTTACAAAACGTTTTTGGACTAGTTTCCAAGAGGCCTTGGGGACACAACTGAACTTTAGTACAACATATCACCCTGAGAAAGACGGGTAGACAGAAAGAACGAACCAAATTTTGGAAGATATGTTGTGTATGTACATGATGGACCAACAAAAATGTTGGGAAGTGTTCTTTCCACTAGTAGAGTTTGTGTACAACAACAACTATAAAAGTACCATTAAGATGCCACCATTTGAGTTTATTTACATGTAGTTGTGTTAGATGCCATTGATCTAGGATCGACTTGAGGATAGGATCCTGGTAGGACGAGAAGTGATCCAAGAAATGGAAGAAAAAATGAAAATGATAAGAAAAAGGATTTAAAAAGTGCAAGATCGACATAAGATTTATGTCGATGCGCATCGCGTTAACCATAATGATGAAGTTGGCGATCGAGTTTTCTTGCAGGTGAAACTGCAAAAGAGCTCGATCAAGTTTGGAAAGGGTGATAAAATCTCTCCTATGTTTGTGGGACCTTTCGAAGTTGGGGAAAGGAAGGGACCCGTGGCCTATCGACTAGCCTTGCCTGATTCTTTGAGGCATATGCACGATATTTTTCATGTATTTGTTTTGAGACATTATGTTAGTGATCCTTGAAATGTAATTGGCATGAATTATTTACAGGTGTCAGATGAGGGTGCACTCACAGTGGAGCCAATTTGCATTCTGGACCATCGCATTCCACAACTACGACGTGGAATGGTAGATCAGGTCAAGGTCCAGCGGGAAAATTATAGTCCACACTTGGCTACCTGGGAGGATGCATATGATATGTGCCAACAATTTCCATATTTATTTGATAATTAGACCTATAGATCTTGTCAGATTATTTATTTACTTCATTTATATACTGTACAACTTTGGGATGAAGTTTAAAACAACAAGGGGTGTATGTAATATCCAACTCTTGCGAGCACATGTTATTGACTTATTCTTTGAGGACACTTGCGTGCAAGTGATCTGGTTATAGTATATGGTTATCTGTTTCACTTATGGATTCTTATGATGAGGTTGATGGATTATGATTTATTGATATCTATGTATTGAAAGATGTTATTGACGAGTTTCCCCTAAGTGTGAAGGACACTTTAAAGATTGAGGATGTCGATGGAATCAATGGACCTCCTTGGACTCTGGATTGAGTCAGGGAGTGGATTGTATTGGTTTGGTATTTCATTTATGCATATGTGACATATGATCGATCATATTATGATGTTGTTTATGGATCATTGACAATGTTTTGTTGATGGATGTAGGTTGATGATTGCTTTCTAATCTGACTCACATAAGGAGTAAAGGGGCCATGCACATAGACCATATATTGAGGGAGAGGGGTGGAAGCATCCATGTCACAGCCTACTAGCACTCCCGTCGTGGCTTGAATTGTAGGTTAACGATTACCTAGTTTGAGAGGTCCACGATGCGGTGAGGGAAGATTGAGACAATCACTCACGGATATTTCTAAGGGGCATGCAATAAGGTAGGGTCCTTATTCCTAAGAATCCCTTATTCTCTCACAAGGTTGCCCGAATGGAGTGTTGACTACAGGGGTTGGACAACTACCAAAACTAGTCAAAGGCGTGTGGCACCCTTAGAGTGTGTAGTGCATCTTGAAGTGCATGTCGCATAATTAAAATTTGGAATCAAAGGTTTGTGGCACCCTTGGAACACAGAGTGTGTCTTGAAGGGCACATCGCGTAATTAAAATTTTGAATCAAAGGTAAGTGGAAACCTTGGAGCACATAGTGCGTCTTGAAGCACATGTTGCGTAATTAAAAATTGAATCAAAGGCAAGTGGAACCATTGGAGCATAGAGTGTGTCTTGAAGGGCACATCGCATAAACAAAATTGAGTCAATGAATCTAGGTGGCCTAGAATACCCTGAGTGAATAGTTAACCTTGTAAAATCTTGAGCACTGTCGGATCAATCAATTAATTAACTAATTAAGGATTGAATTTATTAATCATAATCCCTATAAGAGTCTAGGCCTTTTCAATTAAAAATTTAATTAAGCCTAAGTCTAAGTTAGTAAGAAGACTAAAAACTAAATTTATAAATTAAATAATGAGGGGATGAAGTAAATCAATTTAAGAAATCAAGGAAAATAAAATAAATCTAAAGATTGATTTAATACACATATGTGCAAGTAATTTCCAAATTGGATTTTAAAGTAATAATGGAATAAAGCTAAATGAATGGGTACGCATAGAAATGAATCTAGAGTCTAGTTAACAATAGTATAACTAGGAGAAGATTCATATTTTAACTCAACTCGGTTTTAGAAAGGTGTCGGTCATTAATTGGAAATAAGAGGAATAAAGGGACAACTAGGAGTGATTTTAGGAGCGCTTTTAGGATGGGTGAGGGAAATTGACTTTTATTAAAATAAAATGTGGATTTAATTTTGCAAATTGGGGAAAGGGTGACAAGTGTAATGGGGAGATAATTCTAAATTATTTTTATTAAAAAGAAAATTAATTGTGAAAGTGGGGATGAGTTATGGTAAAATTATATAAAACAAATGGCTGAGATGAACATTGGATCACACGGTTTATGGGCAAGGTTAGGCTGCAGAAATTTTGATTGGTTTTACTTGTGAGAGTTGGGATACCCAGCTTGAGAGAGAGTGGTGGATCTACCTTGCGAGGTGAGATAGGAGCTAGAGGATTCTGGTTGTTTTGTGCGTGGCCCCTTTGTAGCTTGGGGGGTTAAGGGGGAAGAAGAGTACCCCTAGCGTTGGCTGGGAAGTACTGGAGAAGTCCTTGGATTAGCAAGCTAAGGAGCGAGGCACAAGTTCGAGTGGATTTCTTAGGCAGAATTAATCCTCTTCTACGTCGGGTTATCGGTTACGGTACTCCATCTTGTATTGTTATTTTAAAAAGTGTTATGAATATTGATGTTAATCCATGCTGAGGAAAATATGAATATTTTGGAATTGTATATCAAATTTTTAATTAAGATTTGTTGTAGATATAAACACCTCTTGTCGTGATAAAAAATTTCATTCAATTGGATGCTAGAATGTTATTCATTCTCTATCATACCTATAGTTCGACGGGTTATCAAAAACAATATAGAGGAAGAGATCACCATGCTTTGATCATCTTGGTTTCTTTGTGTTCCATCTCTGGAATAACCTCTGTGTTTTCATGCTTACGATTTTCCCAACAATCTTGAATCTCTTGCATTTCATCCTCTGGAATCCTCTGCGTTTTTATTAAAGAAACTGCTCTGTATTTTTTTTTAAGTTTTCATGTGATCTCATACATCAGTCCTCTGCGTTTTTATTAAAGAAACTGATCTGCGTTTTTGTGCAATTTCCATGTGATCTCATACATCATTCCTCTATGTTTTTATTAAAGAAACTGCTCTATGTTTTTTGTGAAGTTTCCATGTGATCTCATACATCATTCCTCTGCATTTTTATTAAAGAAACTACTCTACGTTTTTGTGAAGTTTCCATGTGATCTCATACATCATTCCTTTGCGTTTTTATTAAAGAAATTTCTCTGCATTTTTTTGTGAAGTTTCCATGTGATCTCATACAACATTCCTCTATGTCTTTATTAAAGACACTACTCTGCATTTTTGTGAAGTTTCCATGTGATCTCATACATCATTCCTTTGCATTTTTATGAAAGAAACTACTCTGCGTTTTTGTGAAGTTTCCATGTGATCTTACCCATCATTCCTCTGTGTTTTTATTAAAGAAATTGCCCTGTGCTTTTGTGAAGTTGCCCTGTGATCTTACCCATCTTTCCTCTGCATTCCAAAAGGTCAATTTCCCTTACCTCTGTGATCCTTGCATCTTAAAAACTTACCTCTATGTTTTTAGTAAGATGAATCCAAATCCCTGTGTTTTAATAAGAAGACCCATACCTCTGCGTTGAGTAAGACAAAAACCTTTCATTTGCCTTGTTGTCTGCTTGGGCTCGGTTTTGGGTGCTCCATTGAGACCTTTTGCATTTTAATGAATAGACTCCTAGTGGGCTCTCCCTTGGTGCCTTGTGTTTTGAGTGCTTCTTGTAATTGATCTCCCCCCTTTTTATTATGCTTTCCTTCCAAAAAAATTGATTACTAAACTCCCAACTCATTGAATGCTATCAAGTTCCTCTCTTAGGATTCCTCATTGTAAGGATGTTCCCCACTTAACTTAGTTTTTTTTTTTTATTAAAGTTTATTTGTCCACCCGGCGAGTGTTTGATCTTCTTAAATCTCCTTATATTCAAGATAGGGAAGCTAGCATGTGTACCCCGGGGTTCTAATTTATGAGTTGTTATTACAAGAGTTTACTTACTAGATGAATGATTCTTGACATGGTATGAACCTGACATTGAATTGATATCCTTGATGATAAAAATAACCCTCTTTCATTTACACAGGTTGTAATTATGTTCCTGTATTCCATTAATTCATCATGTAATTCTCATAATCAACTTGTGCCTTAATGTTCGAATTTGGCTTTAGAATTTATTATTAAAGGATGCTTGAGAATAGATTGTAAATGCATCGATTATTGATGTGTTATTATAGATGGACTCTTGATGATGGCTAATTTCATCAACTAATGGGTACATGTTAGTGAAGAAGGGAATCTTGATGGATGCTTCATAGATTTTTAATCATGTTCTTTAATTGAAATGTGATGAATGATGTATGATAGGTCACATGATTAAAATACGTACGCCATGAAATTATGATGAATGATGTATGATTGGTCACTTGATTAGATTACTTGTGCCAAGAAATTTGATGAGTGATGTATGATTGGTTATATGATTAGATTTATTTTGTGCCATGAGAAAAATTGATGATTACTCTTGCGCCTTGTAATTAATGTAAAGTATTATTGATTATGTGATTAGATCTCTTTTGCGCCATGGAATAAAAATGAATGAGTACTCTTGCGCTATTGATTATGTGGATGCACGTTGGTTTTAGAAATTGTTTACTCTTGCGTGATTAAATAACATTGATATGTGATTGTTTAATAGTTACATTTCTCTTCCGCCTTGTGATAATGTTAGTGTAAGACTGATAATCTAGACTGGAGTTATGAATTGTTTCGGGATTAGTGGGCTTTAGACACCTCCTTGTTCCTCATAACAGTTGTCATCCCTAAGACCTTAAGTGGCCAAAATCAATCAGATGAATCATGGGCTTGAGCGTTGCTTATGTGTCATGGAGGTCCTAACCATTCATGATAGGTTGGGCGAGTATTTCTTTAAATGTTCAATGACATGGTTGATCAGTTATTGTACTTTCCTTCAGGAGTGTGCTGTGTTGAATCGCGTCGCTACTATGTTTATGCGTTGATTGTGTCACTTTTAGATATGTTAATGCAATGCTTATGTGTCGTTTCAGTTATGATGGTGTATGTTGTTATTATGTTGTAACGAGTTAATATCCTAATGAAAAACAAATGAATTTTTTTTTTTACCTATTGTACATCACTAATTGTTGTCGTAACGAAGGGGTATGTTACATTTTGGATACCCAATAATGATGTAGCTTCTTTTAACTTTCTTGACTTTATTAGACAGTAAAAGTTGAGCTTGTACTATTACTGATTCATCTTTGAAAAAAGTATTATACATATTCTTAACACGATATCTTATGTAATGGTTAACTTCTTTCTTCCCAAATTTGTCAGTATCAACATTTTATAATATTTCATTATCCATGCTGATAGATTCTCCTGCATATTTCAATTTAAAGTTTATATTAAAAAACAAAACCCAAACATAAATTCACTAAACTATATATAAGTGTTCATCTTATATTATCTAGATTTATGTACATACCTATAGGTGATTCGACTTCTGCTTCAATTTCGATTTCATCAATGTTATGAGAAAAATCTATTTCTGTTTTTTGAAAAACATCAAATCTTAATTATAATCAATTATATTTTAAACAATAATTTAAATAAATGAATTATGTACTTTTAATATAGACAATATGTACATGCATACCTGGTTGGACTTCTTGTTGTTGAAAATCTCTATTTACATCATCATCATTTATTTCTTCAACATTTTCACGTTCTTGTTTCTTTCTCCAATAATGCTCTTTCGTTTGTTTGTTATGGCGATTTTTATCTCGAGTGTGATCAAATTTTCTCTTATGCAAACTTGTGTTGCCCATGAGTATAGTTATCTGTAAAAAAAAATCAAAAATTCAACATTTCAGAATAGTTTCAAAAAAACTTCATTGTCACACAAATTATTCAAAAATAATATCAAGAATTTTATAAGAAATGTTTAAAAAAGCTTACTCTTAAAAAAATTCCCTTTGATATAATAAGAAATTTCTTATGAAAGCCTTCACCTTGAAAATAATGTTCAATTAAGTCTTCACCTTGAAAAAATGTTCAACAAAGCCTTCACCTTGAAAATAATGTTCAAGTAAGTTTTCACCTTAAAAAAATGTTCAATAAAGCCTTCAATATATAAATTGTTATTCCAATAAAAACTTAAACTTCAAAAATACAATTTTTTTTTGCATTCAAAACATCAACCACCTTGTTCAAAACAACAAAAAAGATCCTCCAAGTAGCGAAAAAGATGATTCAAACTTTTGCTTAGGGGCTCCACATATGTAAAACTATGAAATGAGCAAGTGAATTGTGTAAAATTGGTTCGATCGAAAGCGTATTTATAAGATTTGGCGCCAGCTGAAATGAAACGACGCGTCCCTTCATTTTTTCCCAGTCGACGGAATTCTCTCACCAAACTTTCGGCCGAAAAAACTACTGTTCGATCGAAAATTGAGGAATCTGTTAATTTTCCACGGATTTCGTTAAAAAAATATATTTTGGCTGAAAACCTGCAAATGGAATTGTTTGCAGGAACCTAAGAATTCCCTCCAGCTTATTTGAACTTTGGAGTTTGTGGACTCTTGCGAATACTCTGAATTTAGTTTCGGAATTGATACCAACATTTGCAAAATTGAATCTACTTTCAATGGATATAATTTGTTTTCATTTTCATTGTTTTTATCTAATTTTATTTAATTTTATAAAAAAATCACTGCATAATATTTTCATGTGACATTATGATTCAGTGAAATGGAATATCCATATCTCTAAAAATAAACAGTGGAAAATTATGAAAAAATTATATTCAAAATCCTTAAATTGTTCTCTTCAAAAGGGTATTTTTAGATTTTACTTTTAAGTAAAAACTAAGTTACATACAAGGTGGGGGAAAACATGTGTTTAAAATATGCAACTTGTCAACTTCAAAAAATTCTAGAAATTATAATATTCATCCATTAGATTCAAAACTATAGTCATAAGAAAATAGAGTCTCTGTAGATTGTTGCAGTATATTCTGTTTGTCAAAAACAAAAGTTTAATAATAGATAAATTGTTGGGAAAAAACATAACTCATTATCATTCATTTCATTTTTAAGTAACATACTCTGAAACAATTGCCAAATTTACATATCAAATCTCAATAAAAATAGTGAATAGAAAGCTAACAATTTTTTTCACAAATTTTGTTTTTACTGTAAAGTGAAATTCTAAATAAATAAATAAATACTTTTGTTTACTGAAAGTTGAAGAACTTGTGAAAATATAGGTTTTTTTCATAAAACAAGCAAAATAAACACACATCTTCACGAAAATATATTTACTTAACAAAAAGAGTAGGATAATAAACCAATATTTTTATTATTTTATTTTGACCAAAACACTTTAATACAAAACTAACATTTTATTTATAAAAATTTGATAAAAAAATGTTTTTTTAATAAAAACAATTATACCACATCTCTACATTGCACACTGAAGTATGCAATAGAGATTTTTGAGATTGTTGAGTTAATTTATGTGATAAAAAGATTCAATTCAATTTCTATCAATTTGAAAATGAATTTTAGCAAACACTACATCATCAAATTTTAATAAGGACAAATTTTTGTCCCATTATGCTATCCCCTAACTAACTAAATACATGGATCGAAGGGAATTTTTAAACACCATGGGATTTAAAAACAAAACTTACAAAACTTTGATTGTGTAATATAAAAACATGGATCAAAGGGAATTTTTAAGCACCATGTAAATGGGTTTTAAAACCAAAACTTTAATTGTGTAATATAAAAACTTTGGTCATATGGAAAATTACGTAAATTAGGTAAACCTGTACAATCGAACTTTACACTTCATATAGAGTTCCACACTCTATATGATGAGAGGTTCGCTTGTGGAACTCTCTAACATATTAGAGAGGCCTATTTAATGGGTTGTTTGCATGGTGTATAATTTTTTTCAAACTAAAACATTTAAGAAGGATGTTTTTGTTTTACAATATGTAGCATGAATATAATAATTCACAATAGTTTCATAGAGTTCTATTTAATGTAACTCTATTTAATGGGTTGTTTGCATGGTATATATTTTTTCAAACTAAAACATTTAAGAAGGATGTTTATATTTACAATTTGTAACATGAATATCATAATTTATTTAATGGGTTGTTTGCATGGTATATATTTTTTAAAACTAAAACATTTAAGAAGGATGTTTATATTTACAATTTGTAACATGAATATCATAATTCACAATACAAAATATTGCAATGAAATGAAATAGATATGTATCTATGTAATGAAAAATGTTTTTTAATTAAGTAGTTGTAATTACGCTTTAAAATTTATTTTACTTAAAAAACAATTTTAATGAGTAATAATAAGGTATTTATATTGTATTACACAATTTATTTTTACATATAATTTTATCAATACTACTTTAATTTTACCAACCACGTTATTGATATTAACTTATTTGAAATGCTTTTAATAACAAAGTTTTTATATATTATATTTAATTAAAAAAATGTTTGGTTAAAATATAAGCAAAACAATTTTTATTGGGCATTTTTTAAAAGGTGGTGAACATCCATTTGCTATTGAGGAATGTGGGTACTCATCATTGTTATTTAAGAAAAACCAAATCACTTAAAATAACTCATTAATAGTCCATAACAAAACACATTTTTACTTATATCAAATACATCTCAATTTTGAATTATTAACATATTTCCTTAAATTAAAAAATAAATAAAATCTTAACCAATAAAAATGGATTTTAAATCTGATTTCAAAACCTAAAAGAATTATTAAAAAAAAATAAAAAAATTCAAAATAGATCAAAATTCATTGTAAAAGAATTATTAAAAAGGAGATTTTTTTCCCAAAATGAATCAAAATTCATGATACAAATTGAAGACTTGTCATAAATAAAGACAAATAGGCGTAAATACTTTTGTGATATTATAAAATTATTTAATCACAGCAATCCAATCAATTGTGTTAATAAATGTTATATGCTAAAATTACACTCTACTTCCCGGGAAGAATTCGTTAAATCAACTTTCAAAAAGGAAGTCACAAGGGTTGGGTGAAACTAGAATGGGAAACTCCCATTTTTTAATTCCGTTGATATTGTGTTGTGCATAGAGGTATGAGGTCCAAAATATTTCTATAAAATAAAATAATGTATTAGGTATTTATTATATATATTTATGTATAAATATTATTTATTTATTGAAGATTTTTTCTAAAACTCTATGAATAGAAATTTTTTGAAAAAAATATAAAATAAAATAATGTATTAGGTATTTATTGTATATTTTTATGTATAAATATTATTTATTTATTTGAAAAATAATAATAATTTTATTTTTTAATTTTATGGATAGAAAATTTTGAAAAGATTGAAACTTTGCAAAGCATGGAAACTAAACTCTAAACTTTACCTTGAGCCTGAGTATAAATTAAACTTTACTGAGTATAAATTAAACACCTGGGACATTCTGCTTAAAAAAGGTCGATTTGGACCAAGCTTCTGCCACCTCTGTCATATCAAACTGGAAACAGCAGACCACCTTTTCATTGATTGCTCTTTACCAAGACGAGTTTGGAAAAAAATCACATTGATGCTAAAACTCTCATCTTCCTGGGATGGCATATCTCTTCTGGACTGCTTCAAAGCTTGGGCGCAAAAGGAACACAAGCATATGCACCTTTCCTCTATTATCTGTTGGACGATATGGCTAGAAAGGAACAACACCACTTTCAATAATGGGATCCCATCCACAACAATAGCAGCTTATAGAGCACTTGGAATCTACAATGCTTGGAATGATACATTTTCTACAAAGAACAGATTCCAATGCATTTTAAAGGCACCTGATATTGACGAGATCCCCACCACTTGGTTCGATGGAGCTTCTCTCGCCAATGGGACTCAAAGCAGAGCTGGAGGGTTAATAAAAACCTCACATAACACCTTCCACAAGTGGACTTTCAACTGTGGCCCAGGCACCAACACCAGGGCATAACTTTTAGGTGTCTGGGCTACACATTACTTAGCTACAGGACTCTGCATAGAAACCCTTCAGGTGCTTGGAGACTCTAGTATTGTCATCGAGTGGCTAAGCGGCAGGGGCAAACTACAAGCAATTTCCCTCATGGCTTGGAAGAAAAGAATTAGGCTTCTTCAACCACACTTCAAAAAAATC